>NJDD01001220.1:280763-307193 GCA_002245505.1 Calephelis nemesis | reverse complement strand
AATATTGAAATTTTATTCAATATTGAAGTAATGAAATTGTTTCACATCAGTGTTAATAAAATGAAAATGTTTAGTGCTTAGACACAAACATTTTTTTAAAATTCAATATTACGCTTTATATATTATTATTACAAATTCAATATTATCATTTAAACATACCTTTTTAAGAAAATTCATGTTAGGCTCGAAAATTTACTAAAAACCTACTCAACCCAGTCAAATCCATCGATTCAACGTACAGTCAGCAACGCAAATATCTTATCTGATCCTTGCAATACTTTACAAGTACTGTAGGTACTGTAAAGTAGTTGCGGTGCTTACTGTGAAAGAGACACTCATCAATAAAAGGACTACAGTCCACTGCGGTTTGGCTACCAGTAGATTCTGATACCTAACGACTAATTAAAATATGCTAAAAAAGTTTTTATTCTATCATACTTAATCAACTAATTTAAAAATAATACCGAAATCAAATAACATGAATCACATATAACAAGTCAATATCGATTAGTAGGCTTACTCTTGAATCTAAATTTAATGCAAATTGGGAATCGGAATCGGATTTGTCATTTTAGGTACCTACTTTTAAACACAATACTACCGAATAATTAACATTTTCAGTTTATATTAAACAGGCAATATTATTTTTATTAGGAAAGTACAAATATTCTTTTTTTTGCCTGAACCGAAAATCGAAACCAGAATAACAAGAAGTCAAGAGCAACGGCGGGACACTAAACCACAGAGAATTAATAATAAACAAAAAAAATTTTTCGGATTCATTGATTATTTTTGGAATGAAATATTAATAGTCCGCTAGTATGTGTTAAAGAGCACCTAAAATAACATATCCGATTCCGATTTCCAATTTTTATAAAATCGAGATTCAAGAGTAACCCAACAATTGTCAAATTGAGTTTTGTTTGAAATGAAAGATACATTGTAACTTGCCAGACAATAGCCACCGAGTTTGAAAACATTCGTTGGTCACACATCAGATATCCACACAACCGTGACTCAAATGACTTTTGGTTTTAAATATTATGATACGCCTCCTCTTTTAATTTACTCTATATCGAATGATCTCTTACATTAAAAAAATTAAAGATACATAAACGACGCAGGTTCCTACTTGGCAGCAGAATGTATCATTCACTGATTTTACTACTTGGAAAATGTAAAAATTTACTCGACATGTGATTCAAATGAGAAAACGTACGACTAGTATTGAAAAGCAAAAGTTATTTGAGTGAAGAATTTTGGAGTGGTTATCTTTTATAAGACACTATCTAATTTGAACAGCAATTTTGGAAAGACTTTATGTAAAACTAACTGCTTGTTCCGGCTTCGCTCGAATGGTAATTTTTTGATGATAAATTCAGATGTAAGCTATTCTATCTCTCAAGTTGGATCAAACTGCAAACAGTGTGCAAATTTAATTGAAATCAGTTAAGTAGTTTAGGAGTCCATCGCGGACAAACAACGTGACACGTAAATTATATTATATACTAGCTGCCTGTTCCGGCTTCGCTCGGATGGTATTTTTTTTATCATTAATTAAGATGTAAGCTATCCTATCTCTCAAGTTGGATCAAACTGCACACGGTGTGCAAATTTAATTGAAATCAGTTAAGTAGTTTAGGAGTCCATCGCGAACAAACAACGTGACACGTAAATAATATATATTAAAAGCTATCTCCCAGTATTAGTAGAGATTAAAAGTAAGTAGATATTCAAAGTAATTTTGTTACAAAACATTGACGTTTTATTCTTAGATCTACTAACTAATTCTCAGATACTAGTCACCCATCGGATCTTCTTTTATCAATACCTACCACTTTCTTTATGAATATAGATTGTACGCCATCTGTGATATCGTTATCATCAAATATTTGTTTGTGTGTGTCAAACGCATAGTACTATCGGTAATGTTTTATTTATTGATTGAATAAACTTTATAAGCATTATAATTGAAAAATATTAGCGTTCTGCAATTCTCCTACACATAAAGTATAAGTGTGCCAAATTTCACACTTCTCCGTTTGCGCAATTTCAGTAAAAAGGGGTCCAAAGTTTTTGGTTCACGTATTAATATTGTGATTACAATTGATTTTTTTATTTTCCCCGTGTTGGTCCGGGCTCCTTTGTAGAATAGACCATCTGCCTTCCTTGCCAGGCAGCTCGTAAAAGGCGAGCAAAGGCTCACCATCACTAATACCGTGAATTCTGACTAGGTGGTAGAGTTTAGCAGCGACTCGCCCGGATTGGTACCCCCGCCTTATCTATTCCTGCCGCCATAACGTCATGACGTGTTCAGGTTTGGAGGGTAAGGTAGCCGGTAAACTTACTTTTGCTCGAGGCCTAACATCCCGGCCCCAGGTTGGCAACGCACCATTACCACCTTTGGTGTCTCTAGGCGGCGTGAATTTCTTACCATCAGGAAATCCGTCTGCTTGTTTGCCTTCCAATATCATAAAAAAATCTTTACAAAAAAGTTACAAAGTTACAATTGATGCTAAAATTCGCGGCGATGCTTGGCCAAATGTTTTAAATTCAGATGTTGGCACAACTTTTTATTCGGACATCTCGTTCGCCCGACTGGAATTCTACGTTATTTTTAATAACGTTCCAAGTCATGAGAACATTTGAAAGTTGTAAACAATATTATTATAACCAGCAACTGTCCGTAGCTTTGTCAGCGTGAAATGAAGACCTAACGTTTCACTTAAAATAATAATCACCTCTGTAGTCTAGTGGTCCGGTGATGGATTTGACTTTATGAGGTTCAGGGTTCGATCCCTGGTCGGTCAACATAAATAAGTCATTTTTCTATTTTATTATAAAAAACAGGTTGCCCGAATTAGATATTTGCCCGTTTGGCGCTAGGCTTGCCATCTATCACATTATAGGATGTAGTATCTTCAGCTAGTCGACCAGGGCTCACGTACCCCTGCCTACATATTCCGGAATAGGGGCATGAAGATACTTAAAACAATAATATTTTTCTTTCTACTTCAGATATTATGAAATTTTATTTAATTTCTCCACTTTAATCCCTTCCGGTAATTAAGTAGTGAAATTCGGTACAAAAACACAAATCGACAATTAAAAATAGAAAATCGTTTATTTTACGTACAACATACAAAGGGTACCTGTAACGCCTTTGTAAAATACTGACATTAATTATTCATAATCAATCAATCATTTTATAAGTATCAGTACGCCTGTATTCCTAAAAGGTGAGGCAGAGCAACAACAATGCACCCACAATTAGCCAAAATTACTAAGTGTAGCAGCTGGCAAACCATCCAAATCACTGTTGTCAAATAAAAATAATTTTTGAGTTCCCCAACCTGAGAATCCAAATAGTGGCAATAATATGTATAATGCTTAATATGTTTATATAATATACTTAATTAATTAAGTACAAACTACCTACTATTAAAGTACAGAGGCGATAATAATATACAATGGTTCATATTTAATGTAGGTATAGATATATTTTACATTATTTACTTATACGTATAATTTTGCGAATCAGCAAAAAACCAGTTTTTGTAGTCAGTTAAAATAGGCTTATTATAGTAAGGTGACCTTACCTTACTAAGGTCTGACATATTTTTTATGTGTTAGGTCAGCAAATAAGCACACGGGTCTTCTGATCTAAACACTATTGATGTTACAGGTGTATCACTGTTCTGTGGCCGGAATGTTAGTGCTATTTTGCAAGTTCATCAACTACCCTGCCCTCCAACCCGGAACATGACAGTCATCATGGTGTCATACAACAACACTCCACCACCAATATTTTTAGTGGGTACTGACCTACATTTTAACTCCTGTTCGCCTCTGACGAGCTGCCTGGCAGAGAGACAGGTAGATAAGATACTCTCAAGTCCTACTTGGAGTAGTGGACTCAGACCATCAGAGCGAAAAATTGTATGTAATAGGTTAATTTGTTTTGAAGCTGACGTAGTCGAGATCATTCTTAGTTATCCTATTAACATTATAAATACCAAAGTTTGTATGTATGTTTGTTTGTTACTCCTCCACGCAAAAACTGCTAAACCGATTTTCATAAAATTTAGCACACACATAGAGGGTAACTTAGATTAACACATAGGATAGCTTTTATACCGAAATAATGTTTCCGTGGGACTACAACGGGAAACAGGTAGTATTACATGTAAGTTTTAAAGGGGGTTATTGATTTTAAATTTTAGTGTTATTAAGTAGTTTGTCCACTAGCCAATTAATTAGTTTGTAAAGTTTATAGTTAATTTGTTTCTTATTTGCGGAGCTCGTTATTATTTTCTTATTGTTAGTAATTTTTATTTCTCGTAATCAACTAAAATAGCAAGTCTTTCATGGTTTATGATTCCAAACTTCCTCACAATGTACGTAAAGAATTCACACGATTAGAAACCGGTCTAGATATTACACCTAACAATACCTAGTTGGTATAATACAACACTTCCACTGCATTCGCTTTATTGTATTTCAAATTAACGCGCTTGTGATGATCCACACTAAACCATATTATATTACACTATCAAAGTAAGTGCACACTCGGACGGGTCGCATTATATTGCATTGCAAAGTGTTTAAGTGTGCAAATTAGCCGCGATGCGACAAAGCATAGTGTGTGTTGCTCCTTACAAAATGTATGAAAGCCATATAGACGGAGTAATGCGCGGCTATGCGCCCCGAATGATGTTATATAGTACTAGCTGCTCCGGCGAACTTCGTTCCACCCGTTCAGTTTGTATGGGAATCATTAAAATATTGTTTTCTCATTTTCCCTACAATTTTACTAGTTTTTCTCTTGATAAGAACCTTGTCCTGGCAATAACTAACACAGTGCAAAAAGAATTAGCCAACTCGGTAAAGTCACTCGGAAGTTATGCGCTTACCAACACATTTAGCGATTCATTTTTATACTATAGACTAGCTGCTCCGGCGAACTTCGTTTCACCCGTTCAGTATGGAAAACATTGAAGTAATATTTTTCCTATTTTCCCTGCAACTTTCTCGGTATTTCTATTCATAAAAACCTTCTCCTGATAATAACAAATACAATAAAAAAAGAATTAGCCAAATCGGTCCCGTCGTTCGGAAGTTATGCGCTTACCAACACATTTAGCGATTCATTTTTATATATAAAGATAATGTATACTATATACTATCCCTACTCGTCATCATCATCCTGGCGTTCATTCCGGTCAGAGCCAAGATCTGCTTTCCTAGGCAAACGATCTATACTAATACTAGCTGTCCCGGCGAACTTCGTTCCACCCGTTCAGTTTGTATGGGAAAAGTAAAACAATTTTTCCCATTTCCTTGCAATTTTTCCGGTTTTTCTCTACATAAGAACCTTCTGAAAATACTTACATAACAAAAAAAGTATAACTTTAGACTAAAAAAAATTAGACTAGCAGCCCGCCGCGGCTTCGCACGGTTATGAAATATACATATAAACTTTCCTCTTCAATCACTTAATTTATTAAAAAATCGCATAAAAGTTCGTTGGGTAGTTTGAAAGATTGAAGAATACAAAATGACATAGGGACAGAGGAAGCGACTTTGTTTTATACTACATTTTTAATGTTATATTATTGTATTAATTTATACGAAAGTCTAGTACGCTGCCACGGAAAAACCGCAACGATTTCGATAAATCACATTATGGTACTTATTGTCTTCGGCTAGTCGTGGAACTGGTTGTGCCTCTGCCTACCGCTTAAGAGATATGGACGTGAAGATACTTTACTTCCCAGATTATTGTTGTCGGTGGCTATGTCGGGAATGTCGTTAAAAGCGATAATAGTGTAATCGTCGACAGAAGCGGCCTTGTGACGCGGAGTCGCCAAATACTTGGTGCTGTGCCAGATGGCCCACGTGGTCTTATTTACACTCCACTGAAGTAAATAAACGGACACGTTAAACAATGGTTCTTTCTTTCTTTAGGTTTTGGCATTCATGTTAGTATTTTGCCACTAGTCAAGTAGAAATTTGCGTAGACTGTACTAAAATCGGGATTCAATTATAATTAGTCATAAGTCGTCAATAACTCATGTCAGGGACTTGGGTAAAGCGGCGGCCTCATTACTCAAGCTCATATATTGAGATGAGGCGGCAAAGAGGAAATACTCGATAAAATAATTTCTTCCTGATTATTTCATATTTTGTGCTCTTTCACTGAACAAAACTTTACAAAATGCCACCAAAATTGATTAATTTCACTTAATATAAACACATACATACATATCTCCACACCAAGTCACTTACGAGGTAGGCAGAGAGTATCGAGTGCCAGACCACACGATCCTAATATAAACACGAAATTCAATAATTATGAAAAAACTTCGACTATCTTTTCTCTCGATGGCGCCAAAACTCCTTAAACAATAGTTAAGTAACTGGCCTGTATCGCCACTGTGGTCTACTAATCATGTGTTGGCGTTGACTACATAATGTCCCAAGTTCGATACATGCGACGGTCAGCTCAAAATATATTTATTCAAATTTCATAAACAGCGTTACATGCCATTGGATAAAAGCCCGGTTGGCGATAGGTTCGTCACCCTTCACGCTATGGGACTACAGCGCCGAAGTACCAATCGACCGATTTTATGCAAATTTCACATAAAGTAGTCTACGTACTAAATAGTCCGTAAACAAGTCTAAATATTTGGTTAAGATAGGTGAGCCCGTTCTTGAGTTATAAAATTGCAACGAAAAGTGGCATTGATTTTTATATATTTAGATTAAAATAATTCCAATAAATTGCTATTGTGACAGATAGCTCAAGAAGTTAAGTACACGACCTGACCTACAAAATTTTACGAATAAAACTGTAACCGGTATCGTAGGTTTCAGTGATTTAATACTTGTACGGTTTACCACAACGTACCACTAATACATATAAGTATACATATCATTTTATGGTACCACTCCATGTTGGCGTTCATTTTAAGCTATTGTCATTTTCTTTCAACGCAAGGAATAGGAAGAAACAAAAAACGTTCACGACAAAGTTAGATTAGTTTAATCTTTACCTCGTAATAATTTAATCAAAAACGTAACGAGTTGATTAAAAGTTGTACTGCAGAAATATTACATCCGGAATTCCGACATAACTACCAGCGTTAACGGTAAAGAATTTAAGGATTTGAATCCTCAGTTGCTTAAAAGGTTAGAGCATTCTTTAGACGAAAGAGTACATATTCTATTCTTTTTCTTTAAAAAGTTGTAGAAATTTAACTCAAGCACAGGAAAGTGCATAAGGGCACTTGGATTTCAACTTGGAATGAGCGAAAATTTCGTTTTTAAATTTCGAATTGGGATCCCGTATTATGGCGCGAACCTAAAAATGTTGAGTTCACACACCCGACTCGCGGACGTAACGTGTCGTACACCGTGAAGAAACACACTCACATCCAAAATGCGAAAGTGAGTTTGTTTGTTCCGCTTTCGTGCCTAAAACCTGAATGTTATTAGCCACAAAACATCATCTCTTGGCTTATAATACCATTCTTTTATCACCAGATACATCGCCTCTATGGTCGAGCAGTCCAGCTTTGGACTTAACTTCTTGAGGTCCCGGGTTAGATCGTCGGATCGGGCAACATAAAAAACAAGAGAAAGTGTGTATTTTCAATTTTCTAATAAACATATCGTTGTCCGGAATAATTTGTAATTTCTTCGACCAGCCATGCGTGCCCTGGTTGTGCCTCTGTCAACCTTTTCGGGAAAATGGGCGTGAATACTTTTTTAAATGGATGAAAAACACGCCATTGTAATTCTACCACCTCATCAAAAGTCATGGTAAAATGAAGAGTAAAGCTATTGACGCCTAGTACGATTCATAGTAGTATTTGGACGCAAATAAAGTAGAGAGAAACAAGTAATAATGGCTCTATGATAAAATATACCGCTGCTTCTATATTGAGTTATCGAAAAAACATTCTCAATATCTGAAACTTATTTATAGACATTTCTCGCAATTTTCCTTCGTTGTATATTAAATACATAAATAAAAATTAATGGCCTCAATAAAAGTGCCCAAATAGTCCGCAACCTTGGCAGTAGGCAATAGTCAGCGCTCCAACGACTACGCTAATGGTGCTTGAATAGGGCTGCCATCATACAAAAAATAAAATAAAAATACAAAATTTACTATTAGGATAAAATTGATTAATCCTTATGAACTTAGAGATTATACTATTTTGTAACATTGTTTTATTACTTAACTTATTAGCAAATGAGGTAATTTATTTTGCGATAAATCTACGAATAAATTTTAAACAAGTATACGCTATAACCATTTATTTCATAATTATATTTTTGTCTACCGTTCAAACAAATCCAAATTCCTTTTTAATAAAGCAACCCGAAGACTTTCAAACAAATAGCAGCTCTAAATTTTAGTTAAATTATTTAGAACAAAGTCGAGCAACGAAAATCGAATGTAATATCAAAAACTAAGAATTCTGCTTACAAAACACTCGGTCAATTTAGATTAAGAATAATCGATTTATTAACCATTTAAACGCTGCAAATTGAAAAATCCGACATTTTTTCTTTGCTGTCGAGCTCCATTAAATTTAAATGAAAGTAGGTTGTTACAATTTTTTAATAAACAAGGCAGGTTATAAAATAATTAATTTATATCATCCATTTTACAGATTTAGTTTGATTTAAAACCCCTATTTAATAACTAACTTATTTATTGCAATTATTTATTTCACAAAAAAAATTATAAGAAAGGCAACGTAATGCCAAATAAACACGTTAACTAGTTTTTTGTGTCATCATTAACCAGGGTAACCCAGTTTACCAATAAATAATGATGAAAAAACACATGGGTGGTACGTAAAGTTAAACAAAAGAAAAAAAACACAATTTTAAAACTACACTTCTATTAATCTTAATCTTGAATCTCAAAATAAAATTTTGTTACCATTAACGCAGCGGTTTTGCGTTCATCATTTAAATGGTGTTCCCTATACGAGATCCGATCCGATATTCGTCGATTGCGTCATTAGAAGTATGTGCTTTGATGTTATTATCTAATAAGATCATAATGTTAGGCTATCAATAGTATTGACAATATATTGTTACCAAAAGCGAGTGTCCTCGATATTAGTTTGATATAACAATTCGCCTTCTAAAATAAACATCGTAATAAAATTTCAACGCTAGACTATCAGTATCAACGCTAGACTAACAACGGTGTTGACATCACCATCATCGGGGGCGTGCGCCCTCGATACCTTATCGATCGAATGTTGACGATTGAAAACTTTTGATACAACTTTCGATTCGACTTTAGAGGCCTTTCGCCACGGTAATGACTTTAGGCCTGTAAAATACTGCGAAGCGATACGAAATATATATATCAAAGATAGCTTTTTATCTGATTTTCACAGCATCTATAAATAAATATATTGTCATCTCTTTAGTGGGTAATAAGCTATATATTAGCCACAGATGTATTTTTTCTATACTAAAAATAAAGAGGAAAAATTTGATTGTTTGTTTGTATTGAATAAGCTCCGTAACTGCTGAACCGATTTGAAAAATTCTTTCACCATTAGAAGCGGACGTTATCCCTAATGATCACGGGCTATATTTTGTAACTAGAAAAAATAGAGAAACGAGCTTTTCAGAACGTTTGCACCAAACATCTTATTTTTTTTAAATCGTTAGATACCTACACCAATTTTATAGACGAAACCTTTTATTGTTGGTATGTTTGTATTTTATATTATTGAACATTTCATTACCATTGGATGCCAGCATTATCCCTGACGAACAAAGGCTACTTTTTAAAGAGGGACAGTGCTTGATTCCCACGGGACAACGTACAGTCTAAACTTCTAAACGGCTGAACCGATTGGGCTCAAATTTTATATGGATATTTCGATGGTTTTCTGTATAATTTAAAAGCATCCTAATGTAGGCTACTTATAAAATAATAAATTATAAGTGATACGTAAAACAGTACAAGTGTTTCTTCATTTAAAAATGTGAATAGTATAAGACTTAATGATTAACAATTTAAATCTATTGGTATATTAAATACACAACAGATCGACGAAATCAAGCGCTATTTTTTCGCTTTTGTTTCTCACCTCTCTGTGTGCAATCTTTAGCCAATTAAAACGTGTTAAACTACCGAGTTAAGAAATTATGTATAAATAAATAATGAGTGTTGTTTAGATACGACACCAACATTACAATTATATTTCCCTGTAAAATTAAATAAACCAACACACTTTCTAAATACAAATACACATAAAAATTAGAGGTTATTATTAGAGGAGATTACCTCCATATTTTTAGTGATATAATTCAACATTTCAATTATATTTTGTATATAGCTATAACGTTGCCGTTGTGTCTCTTTGTTGTATTTTATTTTGGAAGTTAAATTTAACTAAATTGTGATATTTAGATATGTCTTTCCCAAAGTGGGTGATAACTTCCTCTTGAGGACGCTGGAGGCCTAAAGGGAAAATTTCTTGAAAAATACTTTACAATATTTAAAATTAACTAAAATCAAAATCTTCTAACTACACATTATCTATATTTGTATCTTTTACTATTGTAGAATTACAATTAATACGATAAAATAGAACAAACATTTTGAATAAAAACACGCTTAACATTGTAAAGTTGCACTATTTTTTATCACTCTACTAAGCTGTAGCTGAGTTTAAGCGCGGTCGTGAGAGCATTAAAGATGATCCTAGGAGTGGAAGGCCTACATCCTCTACCACGAAAGAAAACATCGATAAAATTTGTGATCTCGTACTGGGTGACTGACGTTTGACCATTGGTAAGATAGCTGAGATAACAAACATTAGTAATGGCCGGGTGCAACACATAATAACGGAAGAGTTGGGGTTTCATAAGGTTTCTGCTTGCTGGGTCCTGAGGTTGCTTTCAGCTGAACAAAAACGAGTTCGATAAACAACTTCGCGAGACTTTGGAACTTTTTGAGATCAGTCTCCGAGGACTTTTTGTCTAGATTTGTTACCATGAATGAAAGCTGGGTTCACCACCATACTCCTGAATCAAAGCAACAATCCAAACAGTGGAAAAGATTAGACTCTCCTACACCGAAAATAGCTAAGGTCGTTTTGTCGACTAACACAAAGCTTCTGTTTTTTGGGATGCGAAGGGCATTATTTTTGTAGATTTTTTACCGAAAGGTCAAACTATAAATTCTAGTTATTATTGTAACCTTTTACGAAGACTCCGGGAAGAAATAAAAAAAAAGGCCGGGAATGTTGCGTAAGAAAGTTTTGTTTCATCAAGACAATGCACGTGTTCACACTTCGGTTGAAACAATGTCTGTAATCCATGATTGTGGCTACGAATTGCTACCCCACCCACCTTGTTCGCCGGATTTAGCCCCCTCGGATTATCATTTACTTCCAAATTTACAAAAAAAAAACACTTGAAAGATGAAGATGAAGTGATAGTCGCAGTAAACGACTATTTCGCCGACCTTCCGGAATCCTTTTTTTTTTCGAGGGGATAAACAAGTTGCAGGTCAGGTGGAAGAAGTGTGTTAAGCTAGATGGAGACTGTGTCGAAAATAAAAGTAAATTTAGACCCACTTTTCTTTCATTTTCTTGGTCGGGCTTAGAACTTTTGGGATCCACCCTCGTATATTACCTGCATATTTTAGTGTATAGAACTATTTTTATTCATAAATACAAGTTTTACAAGCCTGTTTATTATTTTTTATTGCAGTAACATTTTCTACCATATCAGGAATGGTATGCAATATTTTTTTATTTAGTCAAATTAGATTTATTGTAGTAAAGTCAATTCCTTTATTTTGACGTCATCATATTATATTCCTTTAATTATAACAACATTGTTTAAATGTTACTATTAATTCAGAATTTAAATTCAAATAAATTAATCTAATAAGTTATATTCAATCTTACACAATTTATAATGAATTATAATTGTCGAATAGAATTAACACAAAAAGTTAAAATATAATCATAAAAAAGTCATAATCACAAAAAATAATAACACAAACGAACATATTTTAAATTATTTCATACAAATTACAATTTTTTATTTTGAAATTCATTTACATTATAAAAACATTCTAATAACCAACATGTTAACTCTATTTTAAATTAATTAAGTTTTAAACGTTTGAAACTTGGTAGTAGCATAAGCATTTTTGGTACAAAGTAAACTTATTTGGATATCTGAGACATTTAAATTTATCAGAAAGTATTCTAGAATTATTCTAATAAATATGCTTAACTTCTATAGATACGATATGAAATGGATAAAATCTATTTGTATAAACAATAAGTTGCAGCTTACCCTAGGCGACGCAAATATCGCGAATGCCGAATACTGACCGAATAAAATTTACACGGCCGTTGATCTGGTGTGTAGCTTCATTTTTTGTTAGCAAAAGTGAAGTTACACACCAGATCAACGGGCGCGTAAGTTTTATCATGAAGGGGGTTACCAGCTCGTAACCTAAAACAGAATAAATAAAGCCGTAATACGCAGATTTTGCCAACAATTTTGATACATTTGGCACCTACAAAATCGATGGTGTCGATAGGCTGCTGCTATCTCTTACCATCAAGGAAGTCTTGCTGTTCACTGTCTTTCACCATTACAATACCGTAAGTGGTTATCTTCTAGTGCGTAAATGAATCGGCTTTATTTAGAACAGACATGGTTTACATGAGACTTTAAGTTACAATTGTTATCAATAAAATTTACCCAAACTTTATCCCCTCTGTGGTCTAGCGGTATGGCGTCGGGCAACAAAAAAAATAGAAAATGTTTATTTTCAATATTATATTAAAAATAACGTAGCCCAGGATTGGGTATCTGCCCGGTTGGCGACAGGCTTGCCACCTATCACATTGTGGGACTTAGTGTCTTCGGCTAGTCGTGGATGCCCTGGTTGTGCGTTTGCCTAATCCTTCGGGGATATGGGCGTGAAGATATTTTTTTTTCGGAAATCGGAATTTTATGATTTACAAAGACAATGGGTTTGTTTGGATTACGTTTCGTTGATTATAGGAACCGGGCATTAGTCAAGTACTACTTACTACTCTCATCCCTAATCTAATCTTGCTAGTACGGAACCCTGGAAGGTCGAATCATACCCGCACTTAGCCACTTTATTGATTGTTAATTCAGTTATTTAAAACTAACAAATGCAGTACGTCCTATAAATATTTTTATTACAAAAGTCCTGAAACAGTTTATACCATCAGACTATAAATAAAGTGGGTTAAGTTGTGTGCGTGTGTGTAGGTGTGCGTGGGCGGGCTTGGCCTGGGCTATGCCTTCGATTGATCGCTTTACATTACATGAGTCATGTCAGTGTAGGTTATGGATTCAATATTTTAAGTAGAGAAATGTTTAAATGGAATTAATAATTAGGTATTTGCGTTTAACCCAGTTCTTGAGATGGCCCATTTTCAATCTTTTTAATATTATAAATGCGAAAGTTTGTGTGTTTATTTGTTACTCCTAACGCAAACACTGCTAAACCGATTTTCATAAAATTTGCCACACACATTGAGGATAGTTTTTACATTGAAATATGTCCCTGTGGACCATTAACCACTCGGACAACGCCGCGGGTAGCAGCTAGTACTTCATACTTTTTAAAGTTTTACTGCCATGTTTCGTATCTAGTTACTTAAAATCTTTCAAACTTTAAAAAATTATATTTAAAATGGGCCATCTTAAGGACTGGGCTATCTTAGGCGCAAGAACCCTATAATGGCAAAATCAATAACGGCATTAGTACACCCACATCGTTGCTAAACTATTAACTAAAACGGAAAAATAAACGAAAACAAAAAAAAAACACATCACGATAAACTCTCCAACTACGATTGTGGCGGTTGGTGGTATTTTATCAGAACAGAAATCTCGTACTTAGTTCCAGAAAGACCGCTGAACTGCGTGATAGAGCCACTACTTTTTGTCCATACTAAGGCGTAAGTGTGTTTTGTCATTTATCCTTGTCTCACGATCCAAAAGAGCCAAGTTATGGTATAATTTTTGTGTGTGGGACATAGGCTACTTTATAGAAGGTATTTTTTCTACAACATGATATTTTTATAATTTGTGCAAAACCTCCATTAAAGCCAATTTCAGACTGATCGTAAAGCTCTGTTTATAGTAGTAGTAGTATCTTCACGCTTATATCCCCGAAGAGGTAGGCAGAGGCACAACCAGGGCACCCACGACTAGCCGAAGACACTAAGTACCACAATGTGATAAATGACAAGCCTATCGCCAATCGGGCATAATATATCCAATCCCGGGCAACGACATTTTGTTAAAAAAATTGAAAATATGCATTTTCTAAGTTTATTTGTTGCCTGACTCGGGATTCAAACCCGGGATCTCAAGAAGTCAAATTCAACGCCAGACCACTAGACCATAGCAGCGATCTACATAACAATAATACATAATTATCGAGGCTGATTATACAGAGATATAAGATATAAATTCAATCTCCCACTTCCCCTAATTTCTCTTAAACCTAATTCACTGCCGTCATTGGCCTTCGCCAACGCTCGCCGCAATTACTCATGTTTTATTCAAATATACATCCTAATTGTATAACCTTCTTCTTACAGTTGGATATTCACCGTATTTAATACGTCTTGCTGTAAATTAGGTAGGCTCTGATAATATGGAGAAAACAGTAATCATCTTAATCAGCCAGCTCCCCTAAATTCATGAGTCTCTATTCAAAGCCGTCATTTTCCATGTCAGCACGCTCCAATTACTTTTGTATTATTTAAATATGCTTGTGATATTCATATAACTTTCCTCTTACACTTGAAAAATACACATACTTAATACATCTAAGTATAATATTAAAATGAATTGCTAATATGTTGCTTAGCGCATAACTTCGGAACGACTGAACTGATTTGGCTAATTCTTTTTTTTGTTGTGTTTGTTATTGTCTGAAGAAGTTTATAAAAAATTAGAGGTTATTATTAGAGAAGATTACCTCTCCAGAATTTTTAGTGATAAAATTAAACTTTTCTATAATATTTTGCATATGGCCATAACGTTGCCGTTGACATTTTGTTGTATTTTATTTTGGAAGTTAAATTTAACTAAACTGTGATTTAGATCTGTCTTTACCAAAGTGGGCGATAACTCCTACTTGTTACTTGTGGGCGCTGCAGCCTAGAGGGAAAATTGCAAGAAAAATACTTTATAATATTTTACAACTCACTGAAATCAAAATATTCTAACTATACAACATCAATATTTATATATTTTACTATTGTAGAATTTTAAAATATACGATAAAATAACATAAACATTTTGAATAAAAACACGCTTAACATTTTAAAGTTGTATACTTAATACATCTAAGTATAATATAAAAATGAATTGCTAATATGTTGCTTAGCGCATAACTTCGGAACAACTGAACTGATTTGGCTAATTCTTTTTTTTTTGTGTTTGTTATTGTCTGAAGAAGGTTCTTATAAAGAGAAATCCGGGAAAATTTCAGGGAAAATGGGAAAACAATGCTTTATTTTTTTCTATACAAACTGAACGAGAAGAACGCTATTTGCCGGGACAGCTAGTTCTGAAATATGTTTATATATTTATTTTTATGGGAAAAGACAGCGAACAAATACGCGGCTATGCTTATAGGTGTTAGAGGTGAGTCGCTGTCCCGTGGCCAGGGTGTTAGGTCTTATTTGCATATCCACCGGCTACCGTACCCTCTGGACCGGATCATGATAATATTGTCATTATGGTGGCACGAATACGTAAGCCGGTTATCCGGGCAAGTTGCTGCACAGCACTCTACCACCCGTGGTCTTATGGATCATCGCCCGTTCTGAAGTTGCTCACCTCTTACGAGCTGCCAGACAGGACGGCATGATCTGTCCAACACTGAGGACTCGAATCAACATAGGGCAGGCAGGCACTTGTAACCTTAAAGGAAACCTTGATAAGTAAGTAAATATCTTCACGCCCATATCCCCGAGGGGTAGTCTGAGGCACAACCAGGGCACCCACGACAAGAAGAAGACACTAAGTCCCAAATTGTGATAGGTGGCAAGACTATTGCCAACCGGTAACATATCCAACCCCAAGCAACATTTTTTTATTAGAAAATTGGAAATAACACATTTTCATTTTGTTGCCCGATCAGGGATTCGAACCCGAGATCTCATGAAGTCAACATTTGGACCGCTAGACCACATAGGCGATAACCTTGATTCTTGAAAAAGTCATCCATTCAGCGCTCATACAGTCAGTAGGCTAAATATAAATTCCATAACCCACTTCCTCTAAATTCGTGAGAACTTCTTCATTCACCGCCGTCATGGTCGAAGTCGACACACTCCAATTACTTATCTATTATTTAAACTTACTTCTGAGAGTCATATAACCTTCTACTGCATGTGGATAATGAGTATTTTTATACATTTTACAATAAGGCAACTGTTAGAATCTAATAACAGAGAAAAAATATGGTATAACCAGCTGTTGCCCGCGTGGTAAATGGACCCACATGAAACTTTTTTCGGGTTAAAAACTATTCTATGTGTTAATCCAAGTTACCCTCTATGTGTGCGCCAAACTTCATCAAAATCGGTTAAGCAGTTTTTGCATAACTTTTTCACTTTACCAAACATACAAAATATCGCATTTAATATTAATTTTTAATATTAATTTAATATTAATTTAATTTATTTAATATTAATAGGATTTTTGTGTGTTGGAGATAGGCTACTTTTGAGGCGATCACTACATATAGTAAAAAAATAAAGTCGCTTTCTCCTGTCTGTGCGTCCCTGTATTTGCTTAAACTTTTAAAACTACGTACCGGATTTTGATGCAGTTTTAATAGATAGAGTGATTCAAGAGGAAGGTTTTTATGTGTAACATATGCATACATAAAAAAATATTATTTTCGGGATATGAGTGCTACAAAGATGTTACAAAATTATTTTCAACATACCTATTATAGAAGTAAAACACTGACCGTTTTTGATATTTCTAATGTGATGTCGTAAATAAGCGCATTTTTGCGCTTATTTACAGTATTATACTATATAATTACAGTATTATTCTCCTTAAAAAGGTCTACAAAAATATCCGCCATAGAATATCTATCCATTAGGAATAACCCACAATAACAACTTTTTATCTTTTACTTATTACTGGAAATAACAGCTTATTTAAGAAGCGATTATAAGCAATACAGCATTAATCCATACCCAATTAAGTGTACATTTAATATAGACCAATATGGTCCTGTAGAGCATAAGGCTTGAACGAATATTTTCGAAGATATTAAAAGACATTTTGTAGTAAATAATATGTAGTTCGATTTACGTAAGAATATCCTTTAATATTTAATATTGGCTGTATTAGCGTAATAACTCCACTGACCATCATTGCACCCGTGTGAAGTCGGGACGAGCCGCTAGTATTTTATATTTTGGACACATTTTATATGTTGTTCAAAACTTCATGACAAGCCGGTGTCAGACTGATCGGTAAGCTCTGATTATACGGAGATAAAAGTTCAACCGCCCACTTCCTCTTGACTCTTGAGAACGTCATCCATTCAAAACCGTCATTGCCGAAGTTGGCACGCTCCGATAATTTCGCACAATATAACATGTTTTTATCAATCGTTTCAACAAATATTATTAAAATAGCGTTAACGTTCTAAACCGTCAGTTTCGTGAAGTTTCTTAAATGTCATGCAAAAAATATCTGAAGAAATCTTAAAGCACGGTCTAGAGCAGGGTTACTAGAGAACTAGAAACTATTTTTGATGTTACCGTCATGCAATACAAACACACTTTTGAGTTAGCCTCAGAAGTTCAAGTGTAATTACAGCACCGCTTTTTTACAATAAACCCTTGAACTGATTTTTTTATGTGATAAAGTAGCAAACAGGCACATGAGTTTTTGGCGCCATCGAGAGAAAAGATGGTCGAAGTTTTTTCATAATTACTTAATTTCGTGGTGATATTAAGTGAAATTAGTCAATTTTGGTGGCATTTTGTTCAGTGAAAATGCACAAATGAAATAATCATGAAGAAATTAGCGTATCGTGTATTTCCTCATTGTCGCCAAATCTCATTACACGAGCTTGAGTAATGTAATAATGAATGATGACATGACTACTGACGACTTATGACTGACGACTAATTATAACTGAGTAAAATTGATGTAAAATTCTATGCAAATTTCTACTTGACTAATGCCAAAATACTAACGTGTAGGCCAACACCTAAAGAAAGAAAGACGGAAAGAAAACAAGCACATGGCTTTCCTGTAAAGTTACTCTATAATCTCTCTTTCTCAATTTATACAAAATTGGAAATTTGTTTCTTATTATTTTGTACTCTTCCGTGCCCGTTAGTGTAGCGAAATATTAACATTTAGTTTCAAAAACATTGTTGAATCTGAAAGAATCAGGACCGGAACGTGATACTGTCATTATGGCGGTAGGAACAGCTGCAAGGTCCACCGCCTTCTCTCCACCATAAAGATACAACTCAGCACTATTTCACCAGTGTCCTTGTTGGTAATGACCAATTTCACTTTTTCTCGCCTCTTACGAGCTGCCTGACAGGAAGGCAGATAGTCAATTTTACTAAAGGTAATCAGACCAACACGGGGGAAATTTCTGGACATTCTGTTATCATAGCATGCATATAAAACTAGTTTATGACGTAAAATATCAATCTGCCGCACAGCACTCTACTACTTGGTTCTCATACAAACAAAGTAAGCTAAACCAGAACCCACGACGGAAAAAACGTACCGATTTCGATTCGATTTTTTTTATTTGAAGGCTGAATGATCGAGATAAACATATAACGTACGTATATATAATATAATATGTTAAAGTACGTCTACTTTTATGGTTATTATTAATTCTGTCACGTTACAATTTTCCGTTCCCTTAAATAGGTTCGCATTTTTGATGGGAAAGAAAAGGTCACCAAATTTAATAATGTGATAAAGAAGAAGACCTGCAACACATTTTAATAATGTACATCCATTACACTGTCAAAAAGGAATAATTCCAAGTATTTTATAGTAACAGTAAAAATACAAATGTTCAATAACCCCCGACAAAATCTAAATGTAATATAGCTAGCAACCGTTTAGATCTCTTCAGTTTATAAATAAAAAAAACTGCATCGAAATCGGTCCATCTTTACAAGTTATGATGCCACAGTAGACACACACACATGTCGAGCTTACAGCCCACCTTCTTGTGGGTGTTTTAGCTAGGCCCTCATCGGGCGCATCTCTATACATATTATACAATTATGTATATAGAATACTTTGATTAATAAAATATATTTAAGGTTTCAGTTAGAATATGACTATATGAAATTTGTAATCTTTACTATTTGAAAAAATCTCTAAATATAGATAAAAAACTCATCATTATAATATATATTTTATATAAAAAAATACTCTATTCCGGAAGAGCAGCCTGCGCCCACTCGTCAAAGCCCTCGAGCATCGCCCTTGCGAGGTAATCTATACATATAAATAAAATTGGAATGTCAGTTTGTAATATCAAGAATCACACCTTTTATTACATACATCATATGAATGTATATATACTGCATACACATATAGGTATACAAAAATAACATTTTATAATTTTTTTTGTGTCTATCTGTTTTTTTCCCGCTAATCTTTAAAACGGCTAGACTGATGTTAACGGGACTTTCACTGGCAGGTAACTGATGTAATAAGGAGTAACTCATGCTACTTTTACTACAAAAAAAAATAAAAAAAACTATTAATAACTTTTATGTTAAAACTTAAAACCCATGCGAACGAAGTCGAGGGCATAGCTAGTTTTATATAAAAAAGGCATTCGGGCCGTATTTATTATGGAAGACCAGCCTACGCCCACTCGTCGAAACCCTCAATATATTTCACATGAAACAAAATGTATCTATTAAAGACAAGACTTATCAAACTTATCGAAATACTCCACAAATCAACCTTTAGCCCATTCGTCCGTCCATTTCATGTTCGATTATACACACATTAAAATAAATGAATATTTAACAAAACGTGACATAAACACTAGATATACAAACGCGTAAACATGTAATACCATAATAAGTATGACCTCTTGGGTGAGTCATTGCGACAGCGAGCAAACATACTTTTACGATTTCATGATAGATTTTCATTGAACATGAGGTTGTACTAAATGGTCTATGGTCTAGCGGCCAAGTGTTGAAATTAAAAGGTTCTATCACCGAGCAACTGACTCAAAAAGATTTTTTTTTAAATTTTCGAATTAGAATAATGTGGCTTGGGGTTTGAATAAGTAGCCGATTGGCGACAGGTTTGCTACCTACCACATTATAGAACTAGCTAGCTTCTGATAACCGTGAGTAATGTTTGTTATTTTGCCAAGCTCTTCGGGTATACGAGTTCGAAGATACTTAGCTACTTCACGAAAGACTTCTTCTTCTTCTTTTATAAATATGGCTTTCGATCGTTTTTCACGACTACTTTGCCAATATCAAGTTAGTTAATTAAATCTTATACACTCATAAGTCACTATGTACAAAGTCATGTCAGGTCAGGGTCTTGAGTAAAGCGGTGGCTTCGTTACTCAAGCTCATCTAGAAGATTTGACGGCAGCGAGGAAATAGACGACATAGTAATTTCCTTATGATTATTTTATTCGTGCACTTTCACTGAACAAAATTGATCTAATTAACACCTAAATTAACCAATTTCACTCAACATAAACACGAAACTTAATAATAATGAAAAAAATTACGACCACCTTCAATCACGATGGCGTCAAAACACCACGAAATAATTACTTAAGGATACTATTCTTTATGTCATGTCTTTGTCATTTTATGACATAATTTTACGAGCAAGCATACAGTTCTCCTGATGATAACTGAGTTAGCGATGCGTTCTATTTCAAATTGTCATCGTGAATCGGAGAATCAAGCCTAATGCCAAGAAAACACAAATACATTTCTTCTCCAAAAAAAACCAATCAACTCAAATCCAACCTTTTGAACTGAAGAGTATCCCTATTAAACGATATGATTTAGGAAACTTTCAAACGTAGCTTCTAAAATGTCAGCAACGCATGAAAATACGAAACGACCCTAATTTGAAAAAGAGTTTATTTATTACTAAAATGTCAGCAACCTAACTGTTAGAGACTTTTAGTATCACAGCTGTTTGTAGGCGGCGGACATCACTTACAATAGTTAAAATCAGATAACCTTTCAGATAAATAGAAATTCAAAATTCTGAACTTGAAGCTTTTAATTTAGGATATACTTACCTACATACCTGCTTGTAATTTAAAATCCTGGCTAAAGACCAAAGTTATAAACACTGCGTGCTATGAAAAGTAAAGCCCGTCACACACGTAGCTATAATATATATTAATATGAACTATAGCAAAACATATTACAATACATTTTCTATACAAATATTCAAGCGACCGCACATGCAAATATAATATTATATACTCGTATTTCTCTCCGTGAGTGGCTTACTATAAAATATATATTAAAGCGCGGCATATTAATATATATTATAGCTACGTGTGTGACGGCCTTAAGTAATAAAACAGATTTTGATCATATCCCCAAGGATACTGATTTAACAAAAATATATTTCTCTAAACCCTACAAAGCTTTTATTTGTAAGGGCTAATAAAGCAGTAAAACTTGAGAAGTGCTATTCATCACATCATGTCAGAGATCAGATCAGCTCCTTGCAAGGAGTACATTTGTAGTAAGAGAGATTTCTAGCCTGAGAAGCATAGGGTATCTTTGACACTCCTAGCCCGAAAGGTGGCAGTCATTTTTTAGGCATTTTTTGGGCTAAATATCAATTGCATTGCGAAAACTTTCACTTTATTGCGAAAAACATTGATCTGTTATTTATTGGCTGGTAGAATAATATATTGATTAATCCATTTTTATTTATATACTAGCTTTTTTAGCGGACAGCGTTCGTTCAGAATGTAAATAAGAAAAATTAACATGACGTTTTACAAGTTTCCTCACAGCCGATCAGGATAAAAAGTATCCTTTGTCCGTCTCCTGGTTACAAGCTACCTCCCCATCAATATAAGGCCAAATCTGTGGATGTATCCTTGAGTTATAACAATAACAATGTCACTTATATGATTCAGTGTTGGTCCATTGGCGAGCATAGACTTACCATCACTAACACCGTGACATCGTCGAATTTTTATTTTTTTATTTTTTTAGCACTTGCCCTGTGCGTGGGATAAATTTCTATAAATCTTAAAGAAAGAAAAAATTTCGCCCCAGACAGGATTTGAACCTGTAACCTTTCGTCTCAAGCCGACGAATGCTCTAACCAATTGAGCTACTGAGGATTCAAGTCCCGTGGCGAAATTTTTAATTCCTTTCTTAACCCTTAAAATTCCCTTCCTTAAATTTATAGAAATTTATCCCACGCACAGGGCAAGTGCTAAAAAAATAAAAAAATAAAAATTCGATGCAAGAAACGAAAGTTATGTCCATTCCAAAAATGTGAATTTCATCGGTGATGAACTCATTTGGTGGGTACTCAGAATTGTGTATCTGTAGGACATAACTACCCGCGTTAACGGGTTAAGAAAGGAATTAAAAATTTCGCCACGGGACTTGAATCCTCAGTAGCTCAATTGGTTAGAGCATTCGTCGGCTTGAGACGAAAGGTTACAGGTTCAAATCCTGTCTGGGGCGAAATTTTTTCTTTCTTTAAGATTTATAGACCGTGACATCGGACTAGATGGTAGAGTTTCGAGCAACTCTTCCGGATTGGTACCACCGCGTTAACTATTCCTACCGCCATAACGTCATGACCTGTTCTGGTTCGGAGGGTAAGGTAAACATACTTTTTCTCGAGGTCTAACATCCCGGCCTCAGGTTGGCAACGCACCATTACCACCTTTGGTGTCTCTAGGCGGCGGGAATTTGTTACCATCAGGAAATCTGTCTGCTTGTTTGCCTTCCAATATCATAAGAAAATAAAAAATAAAACATAGTTTCGTTAGCCATAATCATTTAGGCACTCCAAACATTATGTTTATCTTTATTTCTTCATTGCGATTTTTAAGTATCTAACTGATGTTCCATAAACATTATATTCGCTAGCGCTCGTTTATCATTAGTTTGCCATTCTATTTTGTAAAAACATTTCTATTTCCCGTAACTAAATCAATTGTAATCCAATTAAAATACATTCGTCAAAGCCAATTTATTAGCGCTAAGCCCCAACAATGTAACAACGATAAATCCGTTCAAACATTTTATATTTTTATAGTATAGGTAGACAAGTATTATAGTTTGTCGAAGTGTGCTCTAGCACTGTTGTTGCCTTTGACTACATTAGTTCTAGGGTTCGGCAGGATTAGACAGGATTAGATTTAGGTTTAGCAACCCAAAATGTGATTTTATTTCAATCTTTGTATATAATTACATACATATACTAGCTGAGCCGGCAGACGTTGTTCTGCTACTTTTTTTAATGTGATTTTAGTAAAAAAAAATTGGGGTGAGTCATCCTTGTCACTTAGGGATATGAAAAATAGATATTGGCCGACTCTCAGACCTACTCAATATGGTCAAGAAATTTCATGATAATTGGTCAAGCCGTTTCGGAGCAGTACAGGAACGAACAGTGACACGAGAATTTTGTGTATAAGATAATTCTTACGTTCGAGTGTTTGTCACTGAACTCCGCCTAGACGACTGGAGTGATTTCAATTAATTTTTTTGTGCCTGTTCAAGGGGATTCATGAATGGTTTAGATTCACAACTTGGTCCACTGGAAAATGCTTTTTTTAATTATTATTTTTTTATTTGTAAGTAGTCGTGGATTTTGAAATGTTTCGCATTCGATCCGGCAGACTGCGCTACTAGTCAAGCGATGCGAAGTTTGCTGGGCTAGCTAGTTTCTTAACGTTTCACTTTCTAAATAAAGTTACTAAGCCAAAAACATGAGAGCAGAGACGCGAGAAACCAATAGTCATAGCATAACTGTCACGACTCGTGAAGGGATCTAAACCGAAATCTAAGTCACGGTTTCTAATATCGAACCTTGAACTAAAATTAAGCTCAGCACGACTGCTATAGCAATATTTACCTCGACTCATTGCTCTAGTCATCATATTGATTACAGTTTTACAAACTATGGCCGTCACTTTGAGTCACAGATATAAACTTAAGGTGCTCCTGCACTGGGAGCATTCGCCTGTAATATATTATGTAACGTAGCAGATTCGAGCATTACCATTAGTGAGGTAGGATAACTGCATTATAGCACTGTGCAATTAGTAATGATACAATTCAAGCGCTACAGTTTTTTTATATTTTTATAAGGTTTTTTTTTTAACTTGCTATGTACATGTATGTTTGTTTGGGTAGAGTCTTGCAAGTTGAATTTTACATGCATGTGTAAATCGGATGACAATATAAAAATATTGTAACGGGGAACTGATATTTTGATTCACACTCCGAATGTGGCAATAGGACCCTTCAAAATTGCTAACGTTATCCTATCGTGTTTGAGCTTATTGATTGCAACTTGGATAGTACTTTTCAAGTTAACTTACAAATTAAAGCCTGCCATATACCTATTGCTTGTCAATATTTTTGTTACCAACTTATTCGGTTCTATATTTTTAATAATCATATTTTTTGTGGATATTAATGAAATGATAATCGAACACACTGCTACATTAGCTGAGCCTGTTAAAATAGTTGCATCGTGTTTAAAATAAAATAAAAAGGACACTATTGAGGGCGAAAACCCGAGCATTACAGTACCTACGCAATATGTAACGAATGTTCGTCAAAAAAGTGGGCCATATTGTAACGTAATGTTTAATTACGA
The DNA here is from genome assembly GCA_002245505.1 of Calephelis nemesis. Taxonomy (NCBI): domain Eukaryota; kingdom Metazoa; phylum Arthropoda; class Insecta; order Lepidoptera; family Riodinidae; genus Calephelis; species Calephelis nemesis. The sequence continues at coordinate 282,233 of NJDD01001220.1, read as the reverse complement.
GCAAACGTCCGTCTGCTAAGGAGGTAGTATCCTAACATAGTTATTAAAATCGTGTCTGTAACGTTAGCTTACAGGTGAATACTCCCTATGAGGGAGCACCTTTAGAGTTGAGATTTGTTGATTTTTTTTGGCGTAGGGCTATGACGCCGTTTTTTGTTATAAGATAACGTAAGCAGTAAGCAGAAATATGGAGTGCTAAGTATTGCAGGTATCAGTAAGACGTTACTCATGAATTATGAGGATGAACAATTACAAATTCAACTTCACTAACATCCGCTTACAAAATTCACCCTGACTCATTTACCTACTACTTAATATGTGCATTGATTTTCTGAGGATAACTAACTCATCTTTAAATAACCTTACCCAACAGTGAAGAAGAGAAGGTGACGGTAATTGTCAGTTTGCTGTATGTGGACTACCTATTGCCTAGATTAACTATTTGAATGTTCAACAAATAACTTCGATGTCATTGATGTCAAATATTATTCCAATCTCATAACGTTTTTTTTAATGACTAATTTGTTGCCAACCTCACGGTTTTTACAACTTAACCGGGATTCATATCCCATAATATACCTACAAACTGTCTCATGTGTTAAGTTAGTTTTCCAACTGTGTACACGAACTGTTACATTTCTTTGCCAAATTAAGCAATAATACTGTATAAAAACTTATGTTGTCAAAGTTTACAGTCAGTTACATACATTCAGTCAAATCGATACCCAACGACGGACCCGGTTTCTGTCTGCCGGTTGGCCTCAGTGAGGAGACTAATTACTATACCAACTCCAGGTTGTACCGACCTTTACCGCGGCAGCGAAGTCGCCTCTATAGTAAAATGTAGTGTTGTATGAATTTATAAAACAGTAATATCGTAAATAAAAGATTGCTTCCCATAAAAGTATTTTTTTATAAGTGCCAGGAAGCCAAAAATAACAGAACGCGGTGGCACACAATGCCAAAGTGTAACACTAGTGCAGCGAAACGCGCATTGGTTATCAAGTAAGTCAGCCGAGTGCACCATGTTCGATGTTAACAAAATCATATTTTATGGACGAACCAACTTTATAAATTTAGTAGTAAGTATACAAATTTTGACCAAAGAATGAGATTTTTTTAAACGGCACCAAAAAATTTAAGTTATCAATTCGTAGTTATTAGTTAGTTACTACTACATATTTCTTTTGATTCCGTTCATTGTAATTATACATACAATTAGTTTAAGAGATTTGCGACAAAAAATACCTACACACAAATCCTAACGTCCATTTAACCATTCATTTGCCAAAATTTCAGTTCAATCGGTTGAATTGTTTCATCTAACAAAAATGATGGCCATTTCTAAATAAACTCAGATAAGTATCATATCAATGTAGGTACATAAAAATGTAACCTGTATGTATTTTTTAATATATATATAATATATATAATGTAAGCATATTGTAGATTTATGTGTGGAAAGAAATC
>NJDD01001220.1:252879-271757 GCA_002245505.1 Calephelis nemesis | reverse complement strand
ACTGATTTACATCAGTGGGTGAAGAGACAGGACGGGACGGGGTGTTGGCCTCCATCTCGTCGGAGAATTTCTTCCTGGAGACTGGAGTCTCGCCCGCAGAAACGCTTTTATTTAACAGGACCGTTCTCGCCGTAGTCACTAGGCAAATGATATTGCATGTATAATTTGTCGGTAGATGTTAATATTTTTATATTTTTTTATGTTATTGTTTACAATTTTTTTATGTGATTTTAATGTATATAAACAGACGTAATTTTGTAATAAATTCATTCGCATTCGCACTCATTCACAATCACCGATCTCAGAGCTAGCACACTAGTTTCATTATCTTCCGCATCGACCTTCCGTCTGAGCAACTAGTCAAGTAGCAGCATCACGACAACAGTCACACAACGACGGCTACACAACCCTATCTGAACTCAGAAAACTTCACTCGCCTCGCTCGCTCGGTCTATTATTTATACGTTGATGATTCCCCGAAATCGGGGAAAATAGAAAGTTTCCTAAGAGAAGAATGTAGTGTTCTTTGAGTGCTGCCAATAAATTCTATTTTTTCAACCTCAAAATATTTTCAGTAATTATTATTCAGAATGTTACTGTCATGTAAAAAATTCCTTACTCTGTCAAAAAATTCACTAATGTGGCAATAGTGTCGTTTACATATTCCGTGTACCTACGACGCACACTCGTCATCTCATCAAAGAGTGTGCCTCCTTCTTTCTTTTTATTGGACTCTACAAAGAGAATACAATACTACGTGGGCCTCTATTACGTCGGCACAACCAAAGACGGCACAACTCATAATTCCACCAAGTCGTGTACATACAAAATAACAGAGGAGAGTTCTCTTTGTTTTACGATTTTAAAGCTAAAACACAGACTCAAAGCCTCAAACCACAAAATATAAAAAGGTAGGCATACAGAATAGTAGTGCTGTAATTCATAACAATAATTGTTCGTTATACGCCGTAGCTAGCGAGGTGCTTAGTGTTCTTTTAGAAAAAATACCAAGAAGCCGGAGAAGTCCCATTTTTTTAATTTTCTTCTAATGAGGGACAAAAATGTATTTGTTTTTGTCACTGCAGAAGCGAAGATCTTCAGAACCAGTGTTGCCAACCCCAGTGAATAGAAAAGCAGTAGATCAATCTTAAAAAAACAGTAGAAAACAGTAAAATTACATTTTCGAAACATTAAATCATTGAAACACATCTCAAAAACGTTTCAATTGGGACATAGAATTAGTTTTATAGATGTATACTTGTTTAATTAACTTTTTTTTATAAAGTACATTATTGAAAAAAAACAACATAATTATATTATTCAGTAAAAATAGGTGGTCAAAATTAGAAACATTGTTCATTGTTGTATATTGCTCTATCCTAAACATTTTCTGTTTCATTGGTTTTGTTAAAATCGTACATCCTTGTATTAAAATTTTTCATATGATTTTCAGTAGCATCAAATGCGTAACATTTTGCGTCTATTTCAGATTTTGTATGTAAAATGCCTTTGATTTGTATTAATAAAAACACTGGCATAAAAAACAGTAGAAAATCGTACTAAAACAGAAAACAGTGTTGTCACGTCAAAAACAGCAAATCTACTGTTAAAACAGTAGGGTTGGTAACACTGTTCAGAACACACTTATTTTCTACAATACTTCTACTTTGTGTTTTTTCTACAATACTTCTACTGTGGCAGTCAGGGAATCAAGGAGAGTCTTTTTAGTGAAACGCAAACTTGAGCCTTTCCATGGTACAATTACACTAAATTCTGCTAGTCACAATACGAAATTTCGAAAAAAAAATATTTTCTCTGTTCTATTGTTCTGTCGTCTTTACACACAAGTTGATTCCGGCTCTCGATGACATGTTCCCGAAAAAATATTTGGCCAGCCCATTGACCAAACAGTATAATAATATTTATATTAATTACTATAAGAGTTATAGTATATGGATATGGATATAAAATACTTATGAAAAAATCGTGCCATTGAAACAAAATATGGCTGCCGTTCTGATATTACTATGGTAGTCCAGAAAAAGGAGAATATCGGTATTGATGTATGATATAATTTGTATATACTTCCCTATTTCTACATACTAGCTGGGGTTAGCCAAAGTATAAAGCTTTCCCTGAGTTTTTGGCGCCATCGAGAGAAAAAATGGTCGAAGTTTTTTCACAATTATTGAATTTCGTGTTGATATTGAGTGAAATTAGTCAACTTTGGTGGCATTTTGTACAATTTTATTTTGCACAAATGAAATAATCATGAAGAAATTAGCGTATCGTCTATTTCCTCGTTGCCGCCAATTCTCATGTAGAGCTTGTGTAATGAGGCCACTGCTTTATCCAAGAGCCTGACATGACTTTCTGACGACTTATGACTGATGACTAATTCTATTTGATGAAAATTGATATAAAATTTGATGCAAATTTCTACTTGACTAATGGCAAAATACTAAGTTTAAGGCCAAAACCTAAAGAAAGAAAGCTTTCCCTGGAGTGTCATCAACATAGCTATGAGTGTTACTAATTTGCAACATGTCACTGATAAGTAGGGAAAAACAATTTGGAAAAAAGCCTACAGTCTTGAGGAACACCAGCATTGACAGGCTTGAACTTTGACATTGTAACGAAATTATTAGCTCTTGCTTTGTATACACTTCTGTCACTTCTGCATACGTTTGTCTAGAACGGTAAACTATTTTGTACTGAGAGGTAGAATTAATTATTCAACTTCATTATAATGTGTATGTTAATATTGTAGTCCAAAGCTTAAATTGTAAGTCAATCATTGTTTTGACCTATAGCACGATCTATTAACGTAAATAAATCGTCCCATTTACTAACTGAGGAGCACGTACCAAGTTTGTCTGAGCATTGAGATAAGTGGACATTAGGTTTATACTGAAAATAAAATAATCAATTGTCTAAATTTCTAATCTGTGGAAAAAGCTAGATGCGTGTCATTGAATTGTCATTCAAAATGTCAATTAATTAAAAATTAGCTAATTTCGTGGTTTTCTCGACTTCCACTTTGATTATTTTTGTTTGTGAGGACAGTATTTTTAAGGCACTCGTAATACATAATATTGGCACTAGGCAAATCAAATTTCTATCATAGCGAAAAAATTAGGTTTTTATTGGAATTTAATCGTGAGCCATCTCTTGGCGTAACAATGAACTATAGGTAAGTGTTGTAAGGAAAAAAATATATTTGTTGCGTAATGTTACTATTCAACTAAATAGTTTGAGATTTGTAAGTTTGTTTAAACCGCCTTACTATCTTAGATAATATGTTATTTGATAAAAATAAATCAAATAAAATATTCCTAATTGTATTATAGCAATCTTACTACATTTACTACTCTTGAAAGTATTTTTTAAAATGAGTTAAGCAGGCCATCTATTAGGAGTAGTGCAAAACTTTTAGTTTTAGTCGTCAAAAGAAACGGAAAAACACGAGTGTGCGTCGCCTGTAGTAGATATCAGCTGAATTATTCGGCTAAAATGCCCTGGCACGGGCATACGTAGTCGTCGGTCCGCCATTACGACGCAGCCGAGACACGTTCGTCGTATTTAGTTAAATATTTTCGTTCATAAATGAGTAATAACGCTCATGAGCTAAGTAATCGACTTCTGAATGCATTGGATACCAATTACAATGTAAGTTTACGAGTTTTGAAGATCATAAGCCTGATAAGCAAGTCGTAGATACGGAAACGGTTCGCACGAGCCTGTGACACCCGATTCGAGTTACATTTCGGCCTCCTAGGAAGTTGTCCAACTGTTGTCTAAGATTATTCGAGATTGTCGACTCACGCTAAACACTGATAAGGATGCTGGACTTAAGTGAAATGCAAAACTTGAAAAGAAATGTGGTTGAGTGGATACGTGAGCGTTGCGAGTGATGTACGGGGCCACTGACGTTGCCACTTGCCAGCGATCCTCCCGTCCCTCTGTCCCTAGTGCCAAAATGTTTTGCAATGTGAAAGTATGGAATTGTGCCACGCGCGACCTTTTCTTTAGATTATCATCAGGTTTTATTGTTTAGATATGAAGAGCATTTACTGATTGAGATACTGTCATGCATAATATCACATCTCTTTAACCTTACATCACACCAAAAGTCACTGACGATTTTGAAGAACGTTGTGGGCGCATGGTTTAATCAATTTTCTTCCAAAATGCAGAGATTTCTGTGAGTTTTTTTGAATTTATGTTGGTGCAATCACAGGTCAGTCTGGTTTTCGCAATATTTTAGCATTCATCTTGCAACTAATGTTGTAAGATTAGAAATCAGAAAGGGCAAGTTCATTTTTACTGTCAAGGTATTTTTTGCTATAATTTGTGTACCTTCCGGTGCTCTTATAATGGTTAAATCATTTTAGTTTTAAAGGTATAAAGAATACTATTTCTGCTTGTTACGGTTCTTGCTCCCACATGGTCTATGGTATGAGTCTACACTGTATTTAATATAGCTTTTATATTTCAGTTGTAGTGATATATAATCAACATATCATGAAATGCACTCCTTATTTATTCAGTTAGCTAAGTCATGTGATTTAGTTAGGTTACTGAACTTACTATCCATGTTACTAAATTTAAAAAAATGTTAAAATCAGCCGTGAAACTGACTTATACTCCAAGTACTATACCGTGATACTCCAAGTTGTAACCGTCACAATTGCAGTCAGTTTTTACACATTTTAAAATTTTGTCGATTAATACTGTTTATTAGCTAGACCTAAGCATGACTACAAAGAGAATAAGTTTAGTATTAATCTTATATTGTAATATTTCCTTCAATATTTGTAACCTCATGCTCAATATTCGTCCGTCTTCCTATATTTTGCAAATTTAATTATTTTATATTTTAATTGACTTGTAGGTGTGAGTAAAATCAAGTTTTTTCAATATTACGAACAGTTGAATATAATTGCTAATATTTATATCAATTGAGGATGTGACTTAGAGTTAAATTGTAACCTATGTTACACACATTTTAATATTATAAATTTAAAAATAGTATAGAATCAGGACAAGCATTCTTATTTTTTAAAGGCTTAACATATCCTAAATTGCTATGTAAACAGTTTTACTACATTTATCGAAAATTGGGTAAAAAGATCTATAGGAGAGATCCTCATCAATATCATTTTGTTTCATTTAAAGCATTATGCATTTTACCAATTGAGGCTAGATTTGCGTGTTTGGGGACTTCTACATTATAATGGCTACATACATACTGCATTCACAGTTCAAAGAACTGGGCCAGGACAGGCAGGGATGGGCAGACCAGTTGTATAATTTGTAAACTAAAAGTCATACTTCTATGATTTCCACGACTTATGAGACTAGTTTGGATGTAGATCTAGCTAGTTGCTTGAGGATGCGTTGACTTCGTAAAACTTGCAGTTTTAAAAAACATTAGTAATATAGTTGCATGTGAAAAGTTGTATTAATATAAATGGACAAATTAATTCTACTGTGTAATGCTATAATGAGATACTGATAAAAAATAATCCATTCCCATTACATTTATTCTTGCACTTAGACAAACCCAATCTTATTAAGAAACAAAGACTAAATTTTGTGTCGAGTTTATGTTATTTTGTATCCCAGTATAATAATGACTGTAATACCGGTTAAACCTTTGGACCCTTAATGTTTATTAATCAGACAGTAATTGTTTTTGGGTTGTAAATATGTAATTATTTTTTAAATTTTTGGAAATATAAATAAGAAAGTTCTCAAATGTTCTTAAAAAAATCTCCTAAAATGAAAAATAAATCAATGATAATAAAACGTTTATTACTAAACTTATTATATGAAGCTTAAATTTTTCGAATGTGATGTGTTGTGACATACAACATAGTGTGTGTTTGTCGTATTTTACATGTTTTTATCATTCAAGATTGCTATCAATCCCAATAAAAATACCTTATAGTGCGGCAGCAGGTATTATGTTACAGTTAGTACATTTATGAGTAGTCTACAATCTACTATTTTGGTGTACAGTTACAAAATAATTAAGAATTAAAGCAATTAACTTAGTGAATTAATCAAAACTACATCTGTCTGAAATTTGAACATAATCCTCCAAAGCTAACTGTACGAAATAACTCCTTTTTTATGCAAATAGAGATTGATTGATGAAGGTAAAAAATTTGTTGTTAATAAAGTAGTGGAACCATTTACATTTACCAATAGGGTAGGGATCCACTGGCAATACATGCCTGTTGCCATACAACCTTATGTTTTGATGTGCAGCATAGGTAAGGGGAACTGGTATACTTGCACATAAGGCTTAACACCTTGTCTATAGGACAGTTATTTATATATGATATAGTGTATAACTCTTTATTGACTTACAATCAGACCAGCTTATATTTGTAAATATCAATAAGGATTTTACATTATTTTCTAATTAATCCCTTTCAGCTAACAAGAAATTTCACTTTCAATTATCATAAATTTTGATTTGTTGGATTTATGTCAACATAAAATAGCAAAATGTGAATGAAATGGTGCTGATATTTTAATATTGTAAAGGAATTTTCTCTATAATTGATTTTAATATTTAAACACAATTTGCAAATAATTAATTGAATGGTTTATGCTATTTCACACCTTTTCCAATCAGGGTTCGTCTAAGAAAAATGCTTACACAATCTTTAGACATCAGCAAGTCTATTTAAACCCATTTTTTCAAATCATAGTTATAATAATAACTTTTTCCGTCTGCAGTCATCCTATCTAGGGTACATAATAAAAACGCAACAGTGAAATAGATAATTTCGTAAAACATTTAGAAATTAATTATAAGGTTTTTTTTACAAAAACTAATTGATTAAAATTATGCTGCTCATTTTTATGTACCTAGTGCCTACTATGAAGTTTCTGTAAATAAACTCCTTATAATTTTGTCTTGGCTTTTTGTTGGTATGTAAGAGGTAGTCTTGCACATTATGAACACATAAGTTAGGTATTATACACATGCACTGAATAAAATGCAGCTGAATAGCTGATCCAGATTCTAAGGCAATGTTTAAAATATTTAATTTTAAATTTAAAATATTTTTCTCCCATAATTTAAATAGAAGAAAAATGAAAATTAAGATGGAAGTATAAATACAAACAAATTACCTTTTATTTGGAATTTATTAAGGTAAATACAGCTATTAGCAATCCACAAACAATCCCAGCCATTTTTTTCTTTGGAAAGATTTAAGATCTTCGTTGAGTCTAGTTAATAATAATTTGCATTAATGATAGCTACATTATTGAATTAAAAAGCCAATGGAGATTTGTAACAAAACTTAGTTTAATCATTTTTCAAGCATCTTCGAAGATAGAACAGTATTTTCTGGATGTTTAAAGTAGTACCTGGAAGCAGTTTAATATTATTTTATGTTATATTATTAGTTTAATATTATGTTTTGAATTATATTTTTAATACATTTTAGTGCTATGTCAACTCACACTTGGATATTTTTATATTTAGAATAATTATTATGAAACTTAAATAACTTTTTAACCTTAAAGCATTTGGAATTTTTAAGATAACTTTGCCAACAGTCCTGTCTATATTTAAAGAATTTCCTTTTTTTCGTAGTCTACATTATTGTCTGGTCTTCAGTTGCCAAGTTACAATTTTTGCTCATAATAAGATAGTTATGAATGTAAAATATAGAACGATTAAGTTTGTTTATTATTAGACTATATTTTAAGCATAAGTATTATGGGACGAACAAACCAGACACAGGACAGAGATTAACTTATAACAACTACGGTGTATATATAGGTCACAGTTATCTCAGAAGAGACATGTGCCTTTTTGCAGTTTTATAACATAAAAAAGCATACTGTAACTCACCTTGTAACATAAAAAAATAATAGCCCTTTAGTTTAAAAAATGGTACAACCTTAAATATCTGATTATGGTACTCTTCTTTGCTCTTTTTTATTCTCAAACTCTTTCAATGAGTTTTATTCTTAACAATACACCTAACTAATGATGAAGCTTATAGTAATATTTGTTTTTGATGATGAAGAATACACATTTTCTGCCTTGACGACCATATAAATACTATACGAATATTTGCATTTGCCACTTGATATGGGAATATAAATAACTTTTTAATTTTTTCGAAAATTAGATCACACTGTATTTTATGTTGTACTAGGTGTACCAATCCCGACTCACCCATACAGATACTACCATTTTATTGTTCTGCCGCCATAACGTCAATGCTTGCTGTTGTCGTGTTCAAATTTGGTGGAAAGCTTTACCTAAAATACCTAAGACTCAGATTCGCAAACAACAATCACAACACAGGAGTTTGTAGACGATGTAGACATATTTTTCTTTCAATCAAAATCCATCTTCTTGTTTGCTTTGTATGCCATAAAAAGTAGATTGTGTACTATAGTAACACTGTAATGTTACGTGTATATGGCAATTCGATTCAAAACATTTAGCTGTGCTCGTTATTTACCTTGCTATTGAATTAACACTTCGAACTCTTAGCGGACCAATCATAAATACCATTACTTAATCACTGTTGCCATGAATAAAAAAAAGAAAAAAAAGTGTAATTCGGCAGACTATTTTTGCGTATTTAAAGAATTTAGAGAAAACGTCGTATTATATGGTAAAAATGTTTCGGAATACTTTTTTCGCTTATTCCATGATTCGGAATTATGTTTAATCATAGGTATTAATATTATCATAATTCTAATTATTACTGTTATGGCTGTACTCAGACGTTTTTTGTTCATTTGATCAGCCAATAAATCGTCATTTTCAATACAAAATGTTGAAATAATGATACCAAGATTAAATGTTGATTGACGTCTCTGAGTCGGACCGTTAAAGACGTGAATTATCTTTTAATCAGTCGTTAAGCCGACATTTTCCATACAAATTTGTGACTTATTGATAGATTAAAATATGCTAATTGACATACTTTCACTGTCATATAGCTGACATATACCTATATGTATATTTTCACGCGAAATAATCTGTCTCGCGGTATTTTGATGTGCACACAACTGCAGTTGATGTGCTAACATCTAGTAATATAAAAAACTTAGTTGATCTAGGGTCATTGAACACGTAGTAAACGCCACCTGCTCGGTATCCATGAGGTACGTATTCGATTTAGGTTCGATATGCACAAACCATTTGTGTGATGGAAATCTGTAGGTACTTTATTAGGTTTTCCATGTATTTTACTTCGGTACCCTTATATGTTTTTTTTTTCATAATTTTGCAATTGACTAGAAATCTTGACAATTAAGTAGTTTACTTTGGACTTTATCAATTCGTATAGTACCTATTATTATTGAATAACTCTTTCCGTTTTAGTTAAACCCTTTAAAGTAATCATCAGTATTTTATAGTTAGGTGTAAATAAAGACGTAATAGGAGATAAAATTCTCCCCTATGTTAGACCGTACCTTTTGCCATTTGCCTCTGTCTAGCAGCTCGTAAGAGCATAATATGTTAAGTGGGTCATTAACAGCACGACCGCTGCTAGTAGAGTACTGTGAAGAGCAGCTACCCTTACTCTGTCTTACCTCTCCAATACGGTCTCTTGACGAGGTTTGGTACTGCCGTGTTTCGGTCCGTACGGTTAGCGACTAGCGTAGCTCAGTAGTTCGCAAATTTGCACATTAGATCCCCCGAAGAAAAAATCTTTTGCTCCCGGCTCCGAACGCTGAGCTGTGAGCCAACATACAATCAACCAGAACGCAGTACCAAGTCGAGGTTCGGGTTCCCGGGAGACAGCAAATGACGTTGTAGGGAACAGTCCAATCCGTTTAAATAGTGATCTCTCGGGCTGACAACTCTCCCACAAAGACCGGTGAAGTTTCAAAAAGTAAAAACCGCGAGGTTGGCAACACAGTAGTCATTAAAAAAAACTCTTGTTCGTTGTCTCATTGCATAAAAAATATCTTTTCTGGGCAATAGATTTTACAAACTACATTAATAATTGTGAGTAACAAATTTTCTGCTTACCCTATATAAGAATGGACTATAGATATGCACGTACCCGAGTACTTACCATTTAAAAACCTTACAAGTTGATTAATAATTCTCCATGACCTTTTTTAAATTATGTGTTTTTATTTTCTTCTACACTTATATAACGTGTAGTTTTCATTATTTCCTTTTACTAGAGGGAAGTGATTGTTGGCGGTCGTAAAACCGACGTCGGCACTAAAACAAATGAAAAACTTAGCACCAACGTTTGATATATCGAGATAAGTTAAAAAAGTAGGGATTTGGCTATGAATAAGGAAAAAGGCGTTACGTTAGAAAGTAGGGATTGGACTATGAATGTCTGAAAATTTTATGTTTAATGTTATTTTACGATTTACCAATGGGGTTTTGTTTTATATGAACTCGTCAAACGATTTAATAAAAGATGTAAGTATGCCTAAAATAGCGACGTTTTTAAAGTACGAATGCCATGATTTATCTCCAGCTTGTGAGAAACTAGCGTTATGGTCATTGATACTGTGACCATGAATAGGTAGAAGTTTTGGGACGTCACGCTCGGATTGGTACAACTTCACTATTTCCACCGTTATAAAGTCAATATTTGTCCCAATTTGAAGGAGTAGTGGAGGAGGCATGTTAGCATCAAGTTGGAAGTATTATCGCCATAGTCAGAAAATAAATAAAAAAGGTTTTTGAAGAAGAAAAGGTTTTCTTTAAGTAGTCGTACATAAATTGTACATATATTTAATTGTTTTTTTTTTAATTTCAGGTCGTGGACATGCCGGCAGTTAACGAAATCATATCAATTTTGGAAAAGTTCAATATCACAAAAGAGTTGTTGGAGGTATTATATATTTTTTAATTCACTAATACTTGGTTCCCATATTTAAAAAAAACGAAGCGTTTTGCTTACGGACGTTAGTATTATTGTATGAAATGTTAGTATTATAGTATGTTAGTCTGTAAGATAAGTAACTACAATCGCTCCTTGTAAGTAGAAAGCTCAAAACATATTTTGTGAAATTAAAACAACTTTTAGACAAATTACGATTTATGTTTACGGAGTACTGTTCGTAATTTATAGATAACGGGAAATAATAAGTTAATCACGAAATGGTGAAGACGGAGGACCCTACATTATTTTTAAGGGTGAATAGTATTCGTAACTATACTAAATGCAAAACCATATAATCTTATAAATGCTAAAGTCTATCTGTCTGTCGCTCTTTCACGCCTTAACTGCGGAACTGATTTTGATGAAATTTGATATAGCTATTAATCCGAATTCAAACAAAGGTTATTTTTTATAAAATAACCAAAGGACTGTAATAGGGGATGAAAGTTGGTATGGAAATCGTTACTATTCTACGCTGACAAAGACGCAAGCTGGCAAGCTAGCGAGTAATATTATAAATGAGCAAGTCTGTCTGACTGTTTCGTTTTTACGGCTAAACCGCTTACCGGTTTTGGTGAAATTTAATATATTCAAAGGCTCGATTTCAAATTTTTTTGTATAAAAATCAACTCATTAAGGACAAATGAAAGTTTTTGTGAATAGTGTAACTATTTTCGCATGTGTACTAAGGATGCAATAATTATTCCTATAAGCACTTTTTATCAGCTACTAGGTGCTCCAGAAAACATCTTTCCCCCCGTTAAGTTTGTATAGGAAATCTTAAAATGTTGTTTTGCCCAGTTTCCTCGAAGTTTCACCCCTTTTCTAATATTTTAAACCTTCCCTGGATTTTAATAAATAATTCAAAACTATAGTTAGCTAAATTGGTTCAGCTGCCTCTCTAGTCAATCGCCTCTGTGGTCAAGCGGTTCAGTTGTTGGACTTGACTGCATGAGGTCCCGGGTTCCGACCCGGGGTCGGGTAACAAAAAGAAAATTTGTTTTTCGGGATTGGAAATGCGGTTGGCGATAGGCTTGCCACCTATCACATTGTGGGACTTAGTGTCTTCGGCTAGTCGTGAGTGCCCTGTTGTGCTTCTGCCTACCTATTCAGGGATACGGGCGTGAAGATACTTTTTTTTATTCAGCCGTTCTCGAGTTTTAGCTAGACTAACGAACACCAAGATTATAGTTACATTCATTCATATACAGGATGTCCAGTTACTATTATCAGCAACTATAAAGTTAAACAATAAGATTAATTGTACTGACAAATCGCTCTACAAGTGTTTGCTTTTGCCAATGACATTTAATTGTACTACTCATTAAATTTTTTGTATTACTGCAACAATGTAATAATTTTACATTATCATCCCATTTATTCCCGTGTTGGTCAGGGTCCACTGAGTACCAGAGACTATCTGCCTCTACTAGGCTACTCGTAGGAGGCGAAGACTGGTTAAAACATAGGTCATGTCTAACAAGACCCCACATGGTAGAGCGCTGTGCAGCAACTTGCTCGGGTAGGGATCCGCAGCTTTACCTATCCCTGCTGCCATTATGACTGTCATGTTCCGGTCCGGAGGGTAGGGTAGTCTGTAGACTTGCACAATAGGCCTAACATCCCGGCCATAGGATTGACGTATCTAACATATGGTATCTTAAGGGCAACCGTTACCTCTTACCATCAGGAGAGTCATGTGCTTGTTCGCTGTCGTCGCACTTTAAAAAATATAACAAAAAGAAAGGTTTTTCGGCTGCAAGCAAAGGTGGTGGGTTTACGCGTATTTTTATATTATACATACATATCTTCACGCCAAGTCCCTTACTGGGTAGGCAGAGAGTATCGAGTGCCAGACCTCACAATCCTGACAAACCTGTCTAGCTTCCTTAACATTCATTAGCCTTTTCATACAAACACGCCGGTTTCGGAGACTCGACACTACCCTCGGATAATATCCGATTGATCTGGTCGTGGACTGTCAGCCTTGGTCTCCCCGGGTACCTACATCCATCCACATTCGCATTGTATACCTGCTTTGTCTTTCATCCGTCATTCTTTCCACATGACCGAACCAGCGGAGCATGTCCTTTCGCAAGAACTTTCTTTCAAACCCATTCTTTCTTGGGATAAGCACAGAATTATGCAAAGCGAGTCTAGCTTTTTGACTCAAAATCTCGCTTTGGAATAGCTTATATCCAACGCTCCATTCACACTATTCCCTGCACTCACTCTCCTCTCTACATCCGCGGTTTTTGTATTATCTTTCGATATATTCAATCGTCACATCATTCGTTTTCAATCATCAATTCATCAATTTCATATTAAATAATCTTTTAATTTAAACTTTTACATAACTCACGATAAACCCTATAATATATACATAACATTATGTAATGTTTTAGCTACATTACTATATAGCTATACAACAATCTCAATCTCGTCAACTTTTAAACAATAAAATCCGCATCGTAATCGATCCATCCGTTCAAATGTTATGATACTACACACATAGACACAACACGCCTTTATTTCAGTTGGGGTTGAAAAAACATAGATAATGCACGATGTCATTTTTTAATACTTCAATATCCGTATCGATTATTTTTAAATTTAATAAAAAGGTGGCTTTAATTAAGTTCGGGATTTTAGTATTTTCCGTTCAAACCATGTTTATGTTTTATAGGCGTTATTACAATATGCAAATGTACAGTCAATGTACTTTGTAGCCAGTAGTCAGTATTGATATGTTTAAATTTACATTAAACACACATAACACTAACAAAGGCACAGTTTATTTAGAACTAAACACAATTTATAAATAGCACTTGTAGTTTTTCTAATTTATGTTTTTTTTTTAAACTTTTTACCCCGTTTTAATTATAATTTATAAATCGTCGTATACAATTTATAAATAGTCGTGGGTGCCCTGGTTGTGCCTCTGCCTACTCTTTCGGGGATATGGGCGTGAAGATACTTACTTTCTTTTTCTTTCTTTAATTTATAAATTGTGTCTAGAATGGAATTCCTTTTCGCGCCGATAATAAGAAATATGAAATTTATTTAGAACTAAGCTTTTTTCATTATTTTAAAATTTATTTCGTCCATTACTCTATTTTATTACCATCTGGAAAGCCGTCATTGTCAGTAAGGGCCCTTGGCAAGTTGCTGCACAGGACTTGACCGTCAGTAAACTTGTAGGTAACAACCCATCTAACCTATGCTCGTCTTTTGCGAGCTGACTGGCAGGGAGGCACTTTTCTAATAAAAATAAGTTTGCCTGGGATTGTATATATGCCGGCTTGCCACCTATCACGTTACGGCACTTAGTTTCTTCGGCTAGTCGTAGGTGCCCTGGTTGTGCTTCTGTCTAGCTCTACGGGGATATGTATATATGCCCATATGGGCATAAAGATACTTTACATATCAAGAAGTGTCCTATTGATTGATAAATTTGTAAAATGTTATTATACAATGTATTAAAACCCATTTCAGACCACCAGACTAGGGAAGCATGTTAACGAGCTACGACGGAAGACCACGGACCCGACGCTTGCCAGACGCGCCAAGGTGCTGGTGAAGAGATGGCGGGACCTCGTCATACCGAATGTCGCCTCGCCCGCACACACTGGTGGTAAGTGCATTTTTACTGAACACGCCACAAACTGCACACAGACACACTAACACACAAATTAGTTTAATCCTAGTAATCTAAAAATCCCGTAGTATAATCCTACAGACTATAGGGAAGACAAACAAATTCCGGTGGAAGATTTCTGCGAGTATCTGTCGTCTTCGTTAGCGCTGACCTCCATAATCGTGACTGAAAAATTTTAAGGACTTGAAAAAAGTTGAAGTTTAGGTATAATATGTTCCGACTTCAATATTTTTTATGAATTTTCATCGAATTCGCCATTTCTGAGTCGATATTAAATAATGTTTTACTAGATTAATGTCATGTCGAAGCTAACAAAAACCTACATTATATTAAAGTACAAGATAAAGCCTTGTCGGATCTTTTTAAATGTGTATGGGGCCCATTCAAATTTAAAAAGATATCCACACTTTGAAATATAATCCACACTACACAAAATAATCATCGAAATCCTTTCATAATTAGCTGAATAATTGTGTAATATGCAAATATAGACTCAGACTAAAAGAGAATTTACTTTTCTTTTTCTTAAGTTTTGGCCTACACGTTAGTATTTTGCCATTAATTAGTCATCATCGTTTAATCTATTATAATTAGTCATCAGTCATAAGTAGACAGTAAGTTATGTCAGGCTCTTGAGTAAAGCGGTGGCCCTCATTACTCAAGCTCATGTAATGAAATTTGGCGGCAACGAGGAAATACACGATACGCTAATTTCTTCATGACCATTTCATTTGTGCACTTTTACTGAACAAAATTGTACAAAAAGCTACCGAAATTAACTAATTTCACTCAATATCAACACGAAATTCAATAATTATAAAAAAACTTCGACCATCTTTTCCTTCAGTGGCGCCAAAACACCCTATTCTTTTTAAGGCGGTTGAAAATTACGCTATCAACAGCATATAAATATGGAACAGTGTAGAAACGAAGTCTTATTGATAAAATACTCAATTGATGCAATAGAGTTGTCAAGTTATTTTTTTATGATATTGAAGGCAAACAACCAGTTGGATTTCTGGCTGGTAAGAAATTCACGTCACCTAGAGACAACAAAGATGATAGTGGTGCGTTGCCATCGTGCTGCCGGAATGTTAGGCCTCGTGCAAAATTAGCTTTCCTTATCTTCCGAACCTGAACACGTCAATGGCAAGCGCTGACGTCATGACGGCAGGTATAGGTAAGGCGATGGTACCAATCCAGGAGAGTCGCTGCGAAACTCTACAATTATTTTACCATTTGATTTAGCATTCACTTTGTGGCCGCGATTCCGATCCGGTGGTAATTTATAAAAATGTCGACGCGCATAAGTATCACTTGTATGGTCCAAGTGAATAAAAAAAAAAGATTTTCTGTTTTTAATTGTTCTGTAGTCTACGTTATTTACAAATAATATAAGTAGGTAAAAAGGTAGGTCTTTTTGTATGATAATGGAAGGCAAACAAGCAGACGGATTTCCTGATGGTAAGAAATTCACGCCGCCTAGAGACACCAAAGGTGGTAATGGTGTGTTGCCAACCTGAGGCCGAGAAGTTAGGTCTCGAGCAAAAGTAAGTTTATCGGTTACCTTACCCTCCGAACCGGAACACTTATTGCATTATGCCGGCAGGAATAGGTAAGGCGGTGGTACCAATCCGGGTGAGTCGCTGCGAACCTCTACCACCTAGTCAGATGTCACGGTGCTAGTGACGGTGAGCCTATGCTTGCCTTTAACGAGCTGCCTGGCACGAAGGCAGATGGTCTATTCTGCAAGAGGGTGCGGGTTCCTTTGCAGAATAGACCATCTACACGGCAATCCCAGCAAAATTCGTCTAATACATTCGTGACATTTTTAAAAGATCGCGGAAACAAATAATGTGACCATTCGTCTAGACGAGACACACACACTACTGCAGCATTATGATGCGCATGTTTGTGTGAGTGTGCCGTTTCGGATGGTTATCGGTTTCCATGCTGTTTCACATTTGTACTGTGTTCTCAGACATTTTGCACAATATCACTTGCAACACTTGTATATTATGCCCAGGTTCGAACCGGTCGTCTGCGGAGCGGCAAGTGCGTCGGCTCGGAGGCACCCCGCTCACATCACCGGCGCTCTCACGGGTAAGTCCCAAATCTTGTTAAATAGCAGCATGAAAATAGAGCTTCCAGCGTAGAAATACTTTTTATCTACGGGCCTTAGTCTAATAAATCTGTCTACATTTTAATTTTAAATTAGAATGATGATGATGAATGTTCGATAAAAAGCTCATTAACGGACCAATGATTGAATTAAAGTTTAACTTTCCACTAGCTATGACTGACAACTCGACTGCCTCTGTGGTTACATATCTTTACGTCAAGTCCCTTGCGGGATGTAAGAGAATATTGACTGCCAAATGTCATGATCTTTGCATTGCAGACCTACCTAGTTTTTGAATAACTCAGTAAATACTGAACAAAGTTACACTTTTGAGGGTTGTGATCTAATGTCTACAAACATGTGATCTAATTTACTGCCTGAGAGTTGTATGCTATTCTTCCGACTTTCCGCCCTTTACTATCCACGATCTGTTTTTGTGGATGGCAAATAAGCAGCTTTATTTTTTTAGTTTTTCAAGTCCATCAAAAGATAGACATGTAAAAATGGTATAGGAAAATACATATTACCAATAAATATTTGACAGCCCCATGGTCGATGGGTTAGCGTACATGCATAATACAAGAGACCAACCGCGAACCTCGGATTCGATTTCCAACGGGGGCAGACATTTGTGTGATAAACATCTAGATATCTGCATTTCTGTGTCTAGGCGTGTTTATTAAATTTATCCTGTTATTTATTTATGTATAACACAAGCATTAAATTTGCTTACTTTGGGTCAGATTTAATTTGTGTAATTGGTCCATGGATGTTTATATTGTATTCATCTATTTAATACCTTAATAAAACATCAGAGATGTTAATGATATTTGACCGTTATACTGTTCTAGACCATGAGACCTTTGATAGGTCGATGAAAACAAACTCGATCATTAATATATGTTTCTTATAGCAGGTAGTAAGTCCAGCCGTGCCAAGTCCAAGACCTCTATCACGACCTGGTAAGTTTATTTCGATCCCATCCTCAATCGTTTTTTTTTTATTTTATAATCACCAGTTGTTAAACAACTCCCGTGAAGCTAGTTAAAAAATCTTTGTCTCTACACACCAAAGGCTAATAATGCGTTGCCAACTTCCAGTTGGATATTATGTATCTTGTGTGTGTTTTTAGTTTCTGTGCTATACCGAGGATTGACGTTATGGTGTTGGTAGTATTCGTGTTATATATTTTGCTTTATTTGTCAAATTTCTTTTATATCTGAAGACGCACATCAAAGGAGACATTAAGCATTCACACAAACATATTAGGCAACACATGGTTTGCAAGTGCAACATCCATTCGGTATTAACGTAGTACTATTTTTTATTTGGTACAACAAATTACCGTTTTAGTAGCAAATACTAATGTGTATTTTTTGGTATTCTTTCTTCTTCTTCATTCTTCATATTTAAACGGTTGTTTACTCTATGTTTAACATTTTTGCATTATTTTTGCAATTCTTGCAAACATTGTATAGCTACACTAATAAAATGTGTGGAGCCATCGTAATGGTGTAATTAATACATGAGGACCGTTGCAGAACCAGGATTGACTAACTGCACTAGTTGAATAAAGCCCGTTTCCTGTATTTAATCAAAAAACCGTAATTCGTAATGGTAGTTTACGGTAGACAGGGTTAAATTCAAATATAGTTATTTAATGTTTTGGTAATAAATAATTAATCTAGTTATAAATATAAATAATTTGCTTAGAAGTTAAAGCATATGTACCTTATTAAATATTTTTTATAAATGTTAAAATATTTGCACACCAAAATATGGTAGAATATGTTGATATACTTAAATATTTTTGTAACATCTCATTTACACACATATTTCCGCAAATAAATGTATATTTTTCTTTTTTTAGTTTAGTTCTTTCTTTAGTTAGTTTATAACCATTGTTAGTTTGCCTAATAGTAACAAAGCGTGTCTCATAGTTATACAAAATGTTTACTAGTTAACAATCGAAACCGAACGACTGTAGTTAGATTATGCTATTCGTACAAATAATAACCGTTCGTAAGCTAACGACTCGTTTCTTGAATGTAAGAGCCGGGCCTAAATCAGCAATTTAAATGAAAGGTTGGTCACATCCTTACACTAGAATTACGTAGGTTAAATGTTGAAAGTGTTTAAAATAGTTTATGTTCTAGCATGGGGCGGTTACGAGTCGGACTCGCAGGAC
>NJDD01001220.1:234922-252869 GCA_002245505.1 Calephelis nemesis | reverse complement strand
CCCCTGCCCGCGCCCTCCCCGCTGCTCGCCGTGCACAACCCCGTCACCACACGTGAGTCGCTTTATAATATCATTCACTTCCAGCCCGTTGTCGATTAACGGCGGTAAAAAGAATATATACGGTATGCCATGTAGCTGAAATGGCAATGGGCTGGCCATATATATATATATGCTTGGAAAACCGAATGCCGATTCGTCGAGAAGGTTCTAACAACGGGAGAAAATGGACAATCGGGAGACGAGCGTAAAACGCGAAATCGATTTGGCGAGATATACGTGGACAAAAAATTTTTTTGATGTCTATATTAAAAAAATTTTACGTTTTTTACCGACTTTGAAAAAGGAGGAGGTTTCCAATTTCTTTGTTGGTATGTTAATCGATTTCTCAGCCATTTGTAAAGCGATTTGTAAACATGTTTTTATATGAAAGAACGATATTCCCAGTTTGTCCCACTGCCACCAACTCTGGATCTGATGATGGAATTCCAGGGAAATTGAGAAAAGTACTATTTTTTTTGTAGTGATCGACCAAAAGTTTCGGTTTCCGCTTGTATAGACTATAAAATATTTAGTTTTGGTTTGTGGCTTAGTGCCTGGCCGCCATTTTGTGTTTTTTAAAAATGGCGGTCCACGATAATTCCTGCAAATATGAATAGGGGATACGTGTATAAACAAAAAAAAAAATATCAGGGCCAATAATTAAATACTATAATAAATATTTAGTTACTATTAGTCTACCTAACTGGCTGTCGGTATTTCTCTGAAAAATATAGGTAAGCGTACGTTAGATTTTAGAATAAATAGAAATTTGTAGTATTCATTTCAGCCGAAACTGATAACACGGCCGAAAATTCGGTTTTAGTAAAAAATCCCGTTTCAGTCGGACACTAATTTTTTGTGTACTTAGGTGACTATATAGAAATCGAAGTCGGTTTTTTTGCAGTTTTACTGCTAAACTAGTTTGGACATGTTACAATCAATAAAATTAGAACAAGGTTATAGTTTGGTACAATGTTTTAGCGGTGAAGAGGGCCCTTACCCCGGAAGCGGTACAAGATGACAAGAAAGCGAGGAGAGACAAAAAACCCAAGAAAAGAAGGTAAGTTCTGTTTTTTTCGAACTTTTACTAATTTGTAGTATAGATATTTTAATTTATACATCAAAATATAATATGTTGCCAGTGGACATTTTCATTTATGTTTCTTTCCCCCAAACCATATGATTTAGCCGTTAAGGATATTTAAGAAAAGTATTTATTATTGTAATTCATAAATTGTAATTATTCCTAAACTGTGCCTGATTTTTTTCCTAATAAGAATAGGCATGTGAAAATAATTCTACCTCAGTAAAATTAATATTTTAAACTCGAACCACTTTTCATGTAAAACCTGCCGAACGAAAATCATCATAATCAAGTATAATAGTTACCAGAGTACACATAACAAATGTTTTTGCCCTGTTATCATTCTAGTTTTCAATATTTTTTAGGTTTGTGTCGGTTTTGTAGGCTAATTAAGTAAGTATTTTCCAGGGGCCACAGTCGCGCGGGATCAGGGACCGAGACGCCGGCGGCGGGCGAGGCCCCGGTGCCGGCCCCCGGGTGGGGCGCCCGCAACGGGGCGGCGCCCGAGCGGCGGCGGAACGGGGTGCGGGACCCCCGGGCGGACCCCTACACCGCGCTCGTGCAGCGGCTGCCCCCCGCCGGGGCTAAGAAGGTGACTTGCTTAATTATTTCAAACATTATTAAACTTTCACAAAACTCATTATTTTACTACATTTTTTTTTTACAATTTCCTTTAAATGTTTTTTTTTATGTGTGTAATTATGTTACTTGATAAAGAAAATCTTTTGTTGTATTCTTTTAAAAGAAAAAGAATAAATACAATTTCAACATGATAATATAATATATGAAATTGTATCAAAAGTCAATATTTTATATATCACTAGCAGCCCGCGCCGGCTTCACAGGGGTGGACAAACTTCTGTTTTTATACTTAAAACCCCCTCTTAAATCACTTGATCTATTACAAAATAGCACCAAAATCCGTTACGTAGTTTTAAAAATATAGCATACACAGGGCCGTCCCTGCCTTACAGCGGGAAGCGACTTTTGTATACTATGCAGAGAAATCCCATTTTAGTTTTTTATATATAAAATTCGCATCTAAATGATAGTCTGTTCTATGTCTAGGTGAAAACGACGAAGGAGCTCCAGGAGCAGTTGCAGTCGAGGGGCAGCAAGTCCTTGTCCCGCGCCGTGTCCCCGCGCTCCCCCGCCTCGCCACACTCGCCGGACGTCATGCTCATAGAGCCTGATGGTTGGTAACACACATTTAATTCGTCTTTCTTAGTGTACACATGTGGACATTGTCTTACATGATGTTTATTATAATCTGTGGTATTCAATATTTACTACACACGTTCTTAATAACTTATCTAAGATAGATAGGATACCATCGATCAATTACTAGGCAACTATTGCTATTTTTCATTAATAATTAACAAAAATATCTTAGCAATAAAACTCTAGCAGGCCTATCTCTAACTGAAGATATTTTATTGAAATTGATCGTTTGTCATCATCATGAAGCTGTGTTAGCGAGACCAATACATGTTAAAGTAAAGAGTGAGAGCGTTATTTGGAAATTGACATAAGGTCTGTACCGCGCCTTAGGTATGCACGCGAATTGACGGAATATATCCCTTTCAGAGTCGATATGTATGCTGAGACCTTTAGATGTACTAAAGCCTTCCTAGAAAGGTTATGAGTTACTTACCAGTAACCCTGTAAATGTGTAAATGAAATAAAATTATTGAAATTATTACTTTTTGTGTAAACGAAGATAAGTCAGAACGGAAAACCGCAACTTTATTGATGAAACAAATATAAACGTTTAATTAGAAATGTTTATTGTTTCCAAAACAATTCCCAGAGAAGATAAGCCTATGGTCTCTGCCGTCTAGCGGTCCAGGTTTTTAGGACTTTATGAGGTCCCTCGTTTGATTATTATATTATTCACCACGCAAGCATTTTTTGCTTCTAATTGCGATAGACTTAGAAATGGCAGCCGTCACGCCGCGTGCATTCTTTAAGCGCGGTAAAGCGGTCAAACTAGAGTTTACGCTAAGTCTTTTACACGGGGTAAGCAGAGAGTATCGAGTGTAATAAGTAATAAAGCTTTAAGTTAATTACATAATTAAAGATTCACAACAAAACGATAAATATGTAAGTGTCACAAGGAGATAGCGATCTAGGTGACTGTACCTCACACCTAACCATTCATATTATCAAAGTCAGTCTTCATTGTTGCGTTTTGGTTAGGAGAGTACTAGCAACTGGCCTTACGTATGCTTGATATCTCAGCATTATGTCGACAATGTGCTATTTTTACTGTTGGTGGATTTTTTCTAACACCGGATTTTTTATGTGAGAGTTTAGTGAACAAGTACATGACACCTGATGCCCTATGGTATACTATGGGTGGAACAGGTGCGTGGTCCTGTGGCCGGAGTGTTATGCACATTGTGTAAGTCTACCGGCTTACACAACTCTGGAACAGCGGCAGGAATAGGTAAGGCGGTGGACAAGTTACTGCAAAGCACTTTACTAGCAGCAGTCTTCTTGGTAATGACTTATACTTCAACATGTGCTCGCCTTTTACGATCTACCTGGTAGAGAGCTAGATGATCTATTCTACTCAGCCGACCCGCACCAACATAGGGGCTAGGTAGCTTGTTAGGTACAAATGTACGACAGACGAGATGACAAATACATTCAAAATTTCAGCCGTTCCCATTGTGAAGATAGAATCTCCATTGCGAAATGGTGGAGAAATTAAACCCGAATTGGAGGAGGTCCAACCTCCAGCCGGTTCTATGTCGCCCCTCGAGGAAGAACGGGAAAGGCCGGAATGTACCTGTGGGGATGAAGTATCTGAAGACTGTCCAGCCGCTAACACCTGGCGGGTTCGACCTAGGCATGTGTACGCTCTACACAACGCCCTCCTACCAGGCATTAACGGCACCAAAGCCCCTTTAGTACCTCACCCTTTTCCTGTTCGGAAAACTGCAGATCCCGAACGGCCAGGCCTCTTCGCCAATGTAGTTCCTCTCTACAAATACACGGACTATTCGGACGATCGTCTCGTCAAAAATTTGGCTCGAGCGCCCTTATGTACACATTTACCTTGGACGCAGTTTGCTCCACCTCCACCAGAGATCAAAGTTGAAGAGAAGAAGATAGTGGTGAAATCTGAAGAAACTACTGAAGATGTTAAAGACATCAAAATGGAATGTGATCCCATATCCCCAAAGCAAGAAGATATGCTTGAGACAAGCGAACGACTGACTGAGCCAAATGAAAGATTAACAGATCAATTATCCAATGAAGAAGAAAATATATCAGACGCAGAGGAAAAAGTGAAAGTGGAAACTCAGAAGCAGTTTACGAGTGAACCGCAAGAACATAGGACAGTGGAGCGAACGAAAGAGGAAATAGACGGACGGACTTTGTATGCGTTGTGTTCGGCGGCACGGGGCTGCGTGCCTTGGGATTATAATCAAGCGGGAGCTGCGCCTGTGATCCCTGCGTCTCAACTAGATGGGCCTGAGGCAGATGAACGGCTTGCAGATGCCCTTGAAGCAGAAGTGGAACCTGAGCGTGATGAGTTAGGCCGACCTTTGCCACCAGCTAAATTTGCTGAGTGGCATGAGTGTGCCCGACTCGGCGAACTGATTGCCCTGCCCTATGTAGTAATTGACTGACGCGCCCCGTGCCAAGCCGCCCGCGCCCCAAGTGTCCTTACGTTAGTTATAAGTGCGCGAGTGCGGTGCAGTGTTTGTGAATGTTTGCTCGCGTTGTGATATTAGTGCTAGCCGGCCAGCCCGGGGGACTCGGAGAAATCTCTAGACTGTTTCATATTGCGTTATCTTGTTACCGATTGTGATTTATAAAAAATTAGGTAATTAATAATAATAGGAGTTCCAATTGTATATTATACATATATATTGCTATATCGAGGAGTATCTGAATGAGTTACACCCTTCCAAAATGTACATCTTTGTGATAGTACAGATGGTAGTCGTGACATACTGTTGGTTTCTTAAGTTAAGCATTTGGCAATACAGTTGAGATAAGAGGCCATAACAATGTTTATATTTGTGTTGCGATACATGTCATTAGAAACAACATTAAATCTACAATTACTAGTTATTAGGTGCACAATACTGTTAAGAGTAAAACTTTTTTAGCAAAATTTAATCAATGCTATTTTAAACTTTAATGGTCTTGGCACACTAAGCTCATGGTGCCCATGCTGGCCATAAGTGGTATTATCTAAGAGCACACTACTTAGATTTGGAAATCTTTTCAAGACCAGTACACTTGCAGGCACTTGACTTTGCACAGTTTTTACCATGTCTAATAAGTCAGACAAAGGTGATGGTTTATCCATGTTACTGACGACTAGTTGGCTCTCACATATCATGTAGCATGGTGATTTTTTTTATATTTGAATTAATTATTAGTCCGCCTTGATAGTTAGTGAAGTTGTGAAAGAACATAAAAGTTTATTGAACTATAATATTTTCTAGATAACATTCACTATTTCTTTGAAGGCATTAAGGTTATGTTGGTCAAAAAATACATAATCTAATTAGGAAAACCAGACTTAAGGGCAATTAATTTCATCTAATGTCAACTAAAACATACATACATTCTTATCTCAATTGTAATGTAAATGAGACTTAAGTTGGTAACATGTCTCGATGTTCTTGGGATAAATTATTTTCAACACATGAGTGATAATATACCGTGCAATGAGAGGACTATGCGTGCAAATGTTGTTCTTTGTGTTTGTTTTTTGTTGTGTATAAGTGATGTTATAGTCGTGGAGCCCTCTCATTGTGAGTTTGGTGGATCTGTCCTTTTCTATGTGCCAGAAAGTTTGTGCCACGAAATATTGTATTCCTTTGTCGAATTTTTAACAAAAGTGTTGATATGGTAAAAGTAAGTGATGTTTATCTAAATGATGTAACTGTTTTTCCTCGATTTTATTTAATATGCTGTAACAAATTGCAAATTTAAATAATTTTATACATAACAGTTAAGAAAATCCTATCCAGATAGAATTGATTGCATATTTGATATTTTCCATCGTCGGCACTTGGTAAAACTTCCAAATATTCATATTTGTAAAGAAAGATACACTTGTACTGTTTTACTTATCACTTATAATTAATTACTTTGTAATTAATAGCCTACCGGTTTCGCTTATACAGCATCATCAGGGCTAAAACTTAAACAAACTAACTTAAACTTAAGTTTAAGTTAGTTTGTTTAAGTTTATTAATAGCCTACCGGTTTCGCTTATACAGCATCATCAGGGCTAAAACTTAAGTTTAAGTTAGTTTGTTTAAGTTTTAGCCCTGATGATGCTGTATAACCGAAACCGGTAGGCTATTAATTACAAAGTAATAAATTATAAGTGATAAGTAAAACAGTACAAGTGTTTCTTTCTTTAAAAATATGAAGAATTGATTGTAGTTTTTTTGTGTCCTCAATGGTGATTCAAGGTGACGAAAAAGTGTTTTGATGCTTAATGTTCGAAATTAGACAATCTAATGGTTTTAAAATTATACATTCTATTTGATATATAGAACTTTTTCTTTACCATTTCAACATTTTGTTCAACACAACTGCCAGTAAAACTTATTCTTATTGTTGAACTGCGTTGATTTTTATATTACTCTTAAGTATGAATTATCTTATAAAATAAGAAACTCAATAAATATTTTAATAATAAAACTCAAAGAATTAAAAAGATACGATTATAAATCTGAGAAAGTGCAATTGGTTTGTTTCAACATTTTTTTGTGTTGCATATACTAGCTTAATCTATTTTTATGATCAGTTTAAGTAATCATTAGTCCCTAGATTATCTTAATTTATGTATTTTTTGGCAGTTGTGTCAAAGTCGAAATTCCAATAATAAGAAGTTATTAATTTTGTGTTCCGAATTGCTCAATACTATATTTCTCCGCTTTTTTAAATAAAAGAAAATTATATATTTTTGGCATTTGTAATATTTATATTAGAAAGTTCCAAGCAGCATTATTAATAAAACTAGGTATTTAATTGTATAAGATTCCTGTAAGTGTTTAAATCAAACAATAACATTGTACAGTCATTAACGTTTTATTTCATCAGTTAATTAATCATATTTTATTATATCATAAATCATTTTTTCATCTACAATATTGGGTAGTTTTATAAACAGAGCAATGATATAGAATAAGTTTAGCTTCGGGCTCAATAAATTTGCACAATCAATTAAAAAAATACGCAATATTGTAGGTTGCATAAAATTGGATTTCTTTGATTATTAGCAGTAAGTTTAAATGACTTCCATTTAAGTATTAGTTAAAATGAAATGATAGATGGGGGAAAACATAATGTGAGGGCAAAGTGCAAGAATAACGAATAAGTGCATAAGAAATGGGAGGTCCATGTTAGTTTTTTTGTTGATTTATAAATTCATAGTGCCTTTGCAAATAAATGCGGTTTTTTTTGTTGTGGTTGAATTAACAAAATGAATGGTAATGCACAACGACGACATTGTTGATTATATTTTTTTTTTCATTATTGTATTTTCTGAAAATTTTAAACCAATAACTGTAATTAGATAACACTTATATGCAAAGTTCTCCAGTTTTTTTGTTTTTGGAAATACATTGTGAAATTTCTAAAGAAAAATGTAAAATGGTACTGACTGAAAATATTTTTTGTGATTTCACATTTGAATAATTAATTATCTGATGAAAGATATGAAATATGCTATAACACAAATGTAATAGGCAGGTTAAAATTTTCAGTTATCCTGCTGTCATTTTTAACACACATTTTTTCTAGTTATAGAGTTTGTGTTTTGAATGTGAAAAAACAATAAATTTGAACAGATATTCATTTTTTATTACATTAAAATTAACATTTAATTTGTTAATTGTGTTTAAAGTTTGGTTGTCCCACTACCAGCATTTTATAATTTAAGTCGTAAATATTTGTTAGTTTCCATAAGATCTCTATACTTGCTGTCGCTTACAAATGATCATTTTATGTATTAACTATAGCCAGTGATAAAATCTAGAAAACAAAAAATAAGTGAGATAAATCTTAACAAATTCATTCGTCAACTAAATGGTTCTGTTATTTCAATTCGTCTCGCCTTCATATTTTGAATAAAACTATGATCAGTTTATTAGCTACTATCTTATTTGCTGTAGGGGCTTATTAAATGCCACTTGTGAATGTGTAATAAAACGTGGGGCCCAATATGCTACCTTGAGAAACTCCTTTATAAAATCTTCAGATTTAGTTTATCCTTTTAGAGTTTGAGTCAATCAGTATATAATATCATAAAGTTAATATCACTCTGTATCTATTTGAAATATTTAGAAGTATTTTATATACCTGTTTGTATTTATGTACACTTTTTAATACCAAATGAGAAAAGATAATGGACCAAAAATTATTAGATTTGTTAATAGTAGTAAGTGCAGGTAAAGTTGTTTAACCAAAATCAATTATGATACAATATTTTTAAATACCTTTATGAAATTAAATATTATCTCGTATGTTTTTGAAATTTTGCAATTTGCATTTTATCAGACTGGAAAAACTACTTTTTTTGTCTAAACATAATATGTATAATATGTACGCGTATGTATTGTTCTGGATAACAATTTATGGATTTTAACAAATTATATATAATTGACCAGAACCAAAACTATGTCAAATTTTTGTGTTTTATTAAATGTTTTATTAAATTTGTAATTAAGTCACGTTTGAAATAGACAATGTTTTAAGTATGTAGTAATCGATTTTGGTAAAGCAAAAAACCCTTTTAGAAAGATAAGCAAAATGTTTGGTTTAAATCCGTTATGTTAATTTTTTCTTTGATTAAAGCTTCATCTGGGCCGGTATTTCTTGACCGCTCTGAAATGCTTATAGATCACAATGTGCCATTTTTTTCTCTATTTGTATATATGGCACGAACAATTCTAAGAACTGACGATTATAAACTTGTCTTGAGTTTTGTTAGAAAATAACATAATAGTTTCAATATTTCGTGTTTAAAGGTTAGTTAAGCTTGATGACCAATAGTAATTGTTGTAATAATTCAGAGAGGTCAAGTTGTAAGAGCCGCATTGCATCTAGTATATCTTTGAATAAAAATGACATTACTCATGTTATATGCATTTAAAAGTGTTGAGATTATGAAATGATGTGAAAATCCTTAAAGTAAGGTAATATATTAAATTTAAAAACAGTTGTAAACATAATTTTAAGCTCTCTTAATAATTTTGATTCAGACAGATCCACTGAACTAAGCGAAACTATGGGCCTTACATAAGCGCGGGTGAATCCGGGCATGGAGCTTGTATAGTGACAGCGATTTAACCCGGAGACTGCCTTGTTGGACTTGATCCAAATTTTGGTAATATATAAAAGCAAAATATATGTGTTTTTATTACGATGCCATCTTTTATTTTTTTATCCTTAACATAGTTGAAACAAGAGTTTTCTTTTGACAGCTGTCAAATTTATATTGTTAATGGGCTAGGCCACTTGCTTTTTGAAGGAAAAATAGCCTATGTATGGACTCAAGCACAAATTATAAAGTAATATGTACAACGGCTCCAGTTTTTAACTACCTACTCTACAGCCGAATCGACACATAGTATCTCTGACTAGTTTGTGGAGTCGACTCAACCATACAAAATAGAAAAAAAGAATATATTTCAAAGTTTTTAAAAAGTATACAACATGAATTTTATTATTACAGCCTATTCTTTTAAATTTAAATTAACAATTATCGTTTTAATCTAATCACCACTTTTGAAAATGTCGTGGTATGAAAGTAAGTGCGTAAAATTTCCTTCTTGCAGTACTAAAACGACTTGCACCAATGCAACCCCCGAAAGTAACGCACCCTTTTCGGTCACTTATCAGAAGTTAACCTTGTTCATTTCTGCAAATTACGATTACCAATTCGCCGTCGCTATGAATTTGTGACCAGAAGAAGTCTCTAGCCAGCGAGAAGTCGCTCGTCGACTAAATCTGAGCTAATCGTCTGTATCCAGGATAAACAGAAGGTTCCGAGAGACTAATTCTTACCTTAGGAGGCCAGATAACAATCGGTGGCGGCGTACTTCCTTCGAGGGACGACCGTTTTATTGTGTACAAATCTCAGAAATCGCCTTGTTACTGGTGTTGATGTGCGACAGCGGCTAAGAGAGGTTCGTGGAGTCGCTGTCAGTCAATGGACGGTCAAGACTGCTAAAAGAAACTAAGTAACCTGACTCCAAAACGGCCCACCAGAGGGCACTCCAAATTGACCACAACTCGCCCTGGCTAAGGCGATGGCGAAAACATCGAGTTGTCGGTTGAACAATAGCGAACGGTCCTGGGTCACTGACGAATGCAGAGTGTGTCTGCATGACAGTGATTGCCACAGATTACACGGCAGAGGCTACCGGCAATTTTTGCAATGTTGTTTCGCCGAAACTGTCTTATGGCGGTGGTTCGTATGATATGGGCAGGCATTTCAGTGGAAGAAGAAAACAGCCCTTGCTTTTATCTCAGGTGGCAGCTACGGAGGCGGTCTGACGACAGACCGAAGGCTTCTTTCTTACGCACGATAATACACGCTGCCACACAGAATAAATCGCTAGTCAGTTTCTCAACGTTGTTGGTATCATGACCAAGAACTGAAGGGTAAGCTATATATTTTTTTTATGTTGGTGCAAAAAATTTTGGTAATTTGGCTAATTATGTCCCTGATCTTATAACCTACTTGCTTGATGCTTCTACGAAAACCTTAATGTGCGCGTCCGTCTGGCCACTTTTATTATAACTTAGCTCGGTTAGAAAAATGGTTTATTTCGATTTTGGTGTTGGTTAAATTTGCCGTGTTGGTCCGGGCTCCTTTGCAGAATAGACCATCTGCCTTCCTGCCAGGCAGCTCGTAAAAGGCGAGCAAAGGCTTACCGTCACTAAAACATCGTGACATCTGATTAGGTGGTAGAGTTTCGCAGCGACTCATCCGGATTGGTACAACCGCCTTGCCTATTCCTGCCGCCATAACGTGTTCCGGTTCGGAGGGTAAGGTAGCCGGTAAACTAACTTTTGCTCAAGGCCTAAGATCCCGGCCTCAGGTTGGCAACGCACCATTACCACCTTTGGTGTCTCTAGGCGGCGGAAATTTCCTACCATCAGGAAATCCGTCTGCTTGTTTGCCTTCCTTTAACATAAAAAAATAGTTTAAAACCGGCATTATATCTATAGTCACGCACATGTTTTGAAAATTTGTGTATAGTTTATTACCATTTATAGTGATGGCTAAAAATATA
Organism: Calephelis nemesis; assembly: GCA_002245505.1. NCBI lineage: Eukaryota > Metazoa > Arthropoda > Insecta > Lepidoptera > Riodinidae > Calephelis > Calephelis nemesis. The sequence continues at coordinate 241,460 of NJDD01001220.1, read as the reverse complement.
CTCGAGCTTTTCTTAAATGGCTACGAGAGAATTGTACGCAACTACACGATCAAAGATGGCACCATTTATTGTGATCTCTTCATTTTTAGGAATGGATTTGGAAGTATTGGACGCTTCAACAATCTGAATATGATGTAGTGTCAGCCAAGTTTACCTTAAAGAGTTGGCGATTCAGTTCAGTGTGTAATACATATGGCACGAATCATATCCAGTTACTTTGACCGTCTCGTTGGTCGAGCGGCTAGCGTTCACGCCTAACACTGGCCAACCGCGAGGCTCGGGTTCGATTTCCGACGGGAGCAAACATTAATTGTGTGATGAACATTTAGATGTCTGAATTTCCGTGTCTGGGTGTTTATTCAATTTATTTTGATATCTATTTGAGTATTTCTATGTATAAGTATCGTTGACTAACACCCATAACACAAGCATATAATTTTCTTATTTTGGGTTAGATTCAATTTGTGTAAATTATCCAGCAATATTTATTTACTTTATACCTAGGGCCGTCTTAGGTTATGCCGGGGCCCTTGGACACACAAAAACTTGGGACCCTGGGCACACAAACTTGGGCCCCTTACGGACTATAAAGAAGTAAAAATTTATACCTTTTTTTACTACGATTTTTCTGGTAACCAATTAAATTATTTTATTAAAGTATGTCATTAATAATAAATAATGGTATGCCGCTGTTTTTTTATTATTATGAAAATAGTTTTTTTCGGGATTTCTGTTGATTAAAATCTTCCATTAAATCAACCCAACCAAAATATTTTAAGTATAGGTTATAGGGGCCCTAGGCACTGGCCCCGTGTGCCCTTATGTTAAAGACGGTATTGTTTATACCCCTCCTCAACTCAAAGTCAGTGTCACACACGTGGTGACATGAAATTTTACGAATTAGATTATTCGTTGTGTCATGCGTGTCGCGGGTCTAGGGTCGCTAGGACGTCCCACATAAGGTACAAAGTCAAGTCTATAAATAAATAAAAAAGGATCTTCACGCCAATATCCCCGAAGAAGTAGGCAGAGGCACCACCAGGGCACCCACGACTAGCTGAAGACACTAAGTCCCACAATGTGATAAGTGGCAAGCCTATCGCCAACAGGGCACTTATCCAATCCCAAGCAACATTTTTTTTATTAGAAAATTGGAAAAACCCAATTTCCAATTTTCTTATTGTTGCCCGACCCGGGATTCGAACCCGGTACCTTATGCAGTCAAGTCCAACAACTGAAACAGCAAGACCACAGGGGCGACAAGCCTATTTCATAAATATGACCCAATATAATAATAGCACTAATATAGTAGCGGGAACAAGTAATTATGCGGGTATAATGAAATAAAAATTAGTTAATAAAGTTTATTAATAAAATATATCATTTATACACAAAACATAAGGCACTTACACTTAGCACACAATAATATCAATGGCACAGTTAGTTTAAGGGTACAAAAATTAAGTCACTCCAAATTTAGATTTTTTGAATAGAGACTGGGATAGTGATACAATTATATTGTAAAGTTTATATTATATTTGTCATAGTTTATTCACTGTCACCTATGTTCCAAGGCTAAATGGTATACATATTCAAAAGCATTTAAATTTTGAAATTATTGAGGGTAGGTATGAGTTAGTGCTAGCTATATTGACTGGACCGCCTCGTTGGTCGAGGGGTAAGCGGACACGTCTAACTTCACTGTCTTACAACGAGGCTCGGGTTAGATTCCCGACGAGGGCAGACATTTGTGAGATGAACAGATTCCTGTATTTCAGAGTATTAAATTTATTCTGGTAAATATATTACTATTTCTTGGTATCAGTGTCGTTGACTAACACCCATAACGTAGGCACCTAATTTGCTTACTTTGGGGCTTGATTCAATTTGTAATATATCCAGGTATATTTATGCGTGATTTATATAGTGGGCAAGTTGTTTTTGGCAAATACAACACTTGAACTTTTTTTCTATAAAAATGGTAAATTAATTAACAAATAAAATTATGCACTTAACTTATACATATGAAAATCTATAAATTTTATACAAATCGTAATTAAGAGTAATAAGTTTTATGAAATACCCGCAGAAAAAATGTAACACAATGTAAAAAAATGTAAGTGTGTTATTTTTAATTTATTATATAAAAAATCATTCAGTTTTATTACTTTCATTCAATACATTGAGATTCTTAAGTTACTAATATAAATATTTCGATGTAAAATGACCTTAAGGTCTTCAACAAAATTGTCCTTTGTTAGGAGAGTCATATCAATCAAATATTTCGTTGAATATTTTAAAAAATAGGCTAAAATGTTGAATTCATATTCGAAAATTTCTTAAAAAACCGTTGAAAGGAAACAACGCATTAAAGAAAAAAGATTATTGACCCCTATGTATCTCTATCGCTCGTATTTGCAAGGTTTAAAAATTACCTATCATATTTAGATGAAGTTGTATGGATGAAAGCCAGGGAATTTGAATCCTTGTCTAACAGGTATTTTTTCAAGTTGGTAGTGCTTCCCCTCTTGTTCATAATTAAACAAATGGTATATCTACTGTCAAATAACTTACTGTATGTCAAATTATTATTAGTTGACGTTAGAATGAAAGTCTGACATATTGTTCATGTATGACACTAGTCTGTAACCAAAATGGCGAATTATTTGGAATTCAGACTGACCTGAGAAAGTTTCATTTTTTGCAAAGCATTACCGTGTACTTTTTAGTAAGAAGTGTAGGATGCTTATTGTAATTTACGATCTTCGATACATTTATCGACTTACCAATTCAAATCCTAATCGAGACTTCTAACTTTTGTGCACCGAACAAAAAGAAAAAAATCATAAAATAACTTTCTCAGTAGTCATAATCGGCCATATTGGCTTGGGACATACGACTGGTCTAAAGTTATTTTGTTTTTTTTTGTATTGTATACCTAAACAACCACTGCTTATTGGGTCAGTGACCTAGATTTTTCTTAACCATATATATACAATATTGAAAAATGTTTGTACTTTTCCCTGGACTTGATTTAATCAGTTAAATATGGTGGAAGCACTGTTTAAAATATAATTTAATATTAACAAATTTCAGATATAACTTATATAAACACTATACATTTAAAATAGGTCATTGATCCTTAATTACCTGAATCGTCTCTTAATTTGACGATTTAATACAATCGGTACGTAAACCATTAAAACCATTAAAATTAAAAATAAACCATTAAAATTACCAATTAATGTAGATATTACATACCTATGTCAATGATCAAAATTATTCCATATTCCTTGGTTTTGCTGATGTTTCACAATATAAAGGTATTTACATCTACATGTTTCTTACCTAGTTAAATTTTTCAAAGGTCAATGGCCGATTTTATTTTTTCTATATTATTTTTTCTAAGGTAAACAGCTTTTAAATGACCTCTTCTTGTCACTGACGAGGTGAATGACCGATTTTCTTACGGTATGACTATTATGGAATATAATTTAGCTACTTGTAATTAGTTTTAGATTGTAAGTTCATATTTCGGGGTCAATACCTGATTTTGCTATAGATTGATTTTGCTGTAAATATTTAAACTTTTAATGTCATGTTTCCTATTCTTATAGGCAATTTAGAGTTTAATGTCCGATTTTTTTCCTGGCTTGCTATAGAAGAAGAAGTGGTAACCTACATGATGACACAAGGCATGGCACAGCAGAGCGGCAGACAGACGGGGACGGCGGTTTTCTTCTCGGAGTGTTTCTCCTTACTGCGAGCGCCGGACTCGTACTCGTACATACCGCGGCCTGACGCGTATGCGCCTCCACCTTGTACCATAGCCTGTAGACACAAAGTTAGTGATTCCTTTAAGAATTAGTCAAATGTCTAAGATGGTGAGAGACTACTGTGGCTTATAGACTCTGCCCGTGTTGGTCCAGGCTCTTTTGCAGAATATATCATCTGCCTTCTTGCCAGGCAGCTCGTAAAGGCGAGCATAGGCTTAACGTCACTAACACCGTAACATCTGACTAGGTGGTAGAGTCTCGCAGCGACTCGCCCGGATTGTTACCACCGCCTTACCTATTCTTACCGCCATAATGTCAGCGCTTGCCGTTGACGTGCTCCGGTTCGGAGGATAAGGCAGCCGGTAAACTTACTTTTACTCGAGGTCTAACATCCTAGCTTCGGTTTGGCAACGCACCATTACCTTTGGTGTCTCTAAACGGCGTGATTTTCTAACCATATCCTAATGGTTTCCGGATTTCCTAATCCTTCTGCTTGTTTGTCTTCCAATAAATATAATATATAATATAATAACATAAAAAATGTTACAGGTGCGTCGCTGTCCTGTGGCCGCAGTGCTAGGCTTATGCCCGGTTCCTATAATCAACGAATCGTAAACCGTCAGCTAAACCATTCGTAGTTTGTTCAAAAGTAACGGAGCGTTACCAATATTTTCAAAAAATGTTTAGAATCAATAGTCGGAAACGAGCAACCGTTGTTAGTAATCTTACTAAACGTACAAAATACTACCATCCGTAATCAAAACGACTCGTTTTTTGAATATAGGAACCGGGCATTATTGTGTAAGTCTACCAGCTACACTACTCTCCGGACCGGAACATGACCGGGTCATTACGGCGAAAGGAAAAGCGGTTTATTCCAAATTCGGCAAGTTGCTTCACAGCGCTACCACCAGTGGTCTTGTTAGTGATGACCTATATTTTAAACACGCAGACGGATTTCACGAATTTTAACGGAGTAGGCAGAGAGTATCGAGTGCCAGACCTCACGATCCTGATGGTAAAAAATTCACGGCTGCTAAAGACATCAAATGCCAAATGGTGCGTTGCCAATCTGTGGCCGGGCCTCAAGCAAAAGTAAGTTTACCGGTTACCTTACCCTCTGAACTGGAATATATAAACGGTAAGCATTGACGTTATGGCGACAGGAAAGAGTAAAGCCGTGATACCAATCCGGGCGAGTCGCTGCGAAACTCTACCACCTAGCCAGATGTCACGGTGTTAGTGTCGGCAGGCCTTTGATCGCCTTTTACGAGTTGCCTGGTAGAGTGGCAGATGGTCTGTTTTATTCATCGGACTTGGACCAAGTGAAACAGAGCAAGTGTATTCATAATATATAAATAATACATAATGAAGTTTCACCAAGTGCCAAGGCTGGAAACAATGCAATATAAAATGTAATATTTAATTATAAAATATAATCAATTCAATATAAAATGTGTATTTTTTACTTTCAAGATACTTCCTTCTAATAAATAAAAATAAATGTTTTGATTAACGTGTTAATAAAGAGAAAATCTTACACTGGACTGGTATCCGGCAGGCTGGGGATCCTTCTTAGCGAAGGGCGTGTGTCCGGGCGGGTAGTACACGGCGGGCCCGGCGACCGGCTTGCTGATCTGCTTGAGGCTGGTGGTCTGGCCCGCGCTGCTGGCCTGCTGCCTGCTCTCCACCTTGCGCTGGACCACACCGTCTGGTTGGGTGGGGAATCTCTGCAACGGAATTCATTAACTTGGATTTGAAGAATAAACATATAACCAAACGTACCAAATCACTAAATTACACCGTCCGTATTCTAGCTATAGTCATATATTCTATGCTATAACATAATATATTTTAAAAAAAGTATCTTCACGCCCATATCCCCAAAGAAGTAGGCAGAGGCACAACCAGGGCACCCACGACTAGCCGAAGACACTAAGTCCCACAATGTGATAGGTGGCAAGCCTATCGCCAACCGGGCACATTTCCAATCCCGACCAACAATTTTTTAATTAGAAAATTAAGCAAAACCCAATTTTCTTTTTGTTGCCCGACCCGGGATTCGAACCCGGGACCTCTTGCAGTTAAGTCCAACAACTGAACCGCTAGACCACAAAGGCGATAACATAATATAGTATGTACAATATACCTATAGTCAATAGAGTTGTACATGTATTCACTCGACTCGATCACTTCTAATATCCAAATAACTAAATAAACTTAACCCCAACACCACATCCAATTTATATAATAAAAACATAGTTTTTTTATAATTGTCGTCTCCAATCCACACTAACCGAGAACCCAATGATATCCTAAGTTGAAACAAAATAAATTAATGTTGGTCCCTATGTCCCATTTTTGTATGGATCATATTGAATGTTTATTCGTAGGTAATTAATACTAGCTGTGCCGGCGAACTTCGTACCGCCCGTTCAGTTTGTATGGGAAAAATTAAAATGTTTTTACGTTCCCGAACAAATAATGCTCGAATTTTAATTAAGTAACCACGTTTCGGAACAAACGATGCTCTTTCAATATAGTCTTTGGCTGTGAATGACATTGACATTCGTTACGCTCGTTTTTTAAGATATGCAAAATTAAATATATATTTTTCAATATTTCTGAGAGATTTTCTTAATATTTTTTTTCCGTAAGAACTCCTAATAATAACAAATACAACAAAAAATAATTAGTGAAATCGGTCCAACCATTCACGCGTGATGCCGTGACCAAGGAAAACGGTTTTCATTTATATATAT
>NJDD01001220.1:191527-230496 GCA_002245505.1 Calephelis nemesis | reverse complement strand
TTAATAGTTCATGGTTTAAACCTGGTACTAAACTCGGTACTATTTTTAGACCTCGTTTTGGAATAAGGCGGAATGAGTTTATTTTTATTAAATTTATGTCAAACGCGTGCTGAGTGGCAGAGAGTTTTTATGTGTAAAAATCGAGGAAAAACATATTATATATTTATATTTGCCAATATTTAAACCAGCTTTACTTTGACAGATGAGTGATGATTTTTATAGATTTTCCCAAAGTACAGCAAGAATTAAGGCTGCCAATTATTTATTAGGATAACTTCTAGTTATTAGGATTCGCATCAAAGCATCTTCTTGAGTGTTTTTTATTGGTATTAACTTGCTGTAGCTTATCACGAGTATTGAACTTTTTTTATGAAAGAAAGAAATGAGTAGGTAGTTAATTTAACGGTAATCTTCGCCGCCAAGAAACAAGTGCGCAACAGAAGTTCAGAATTTCTTTGTAATGACTTTTGAGTTTGAATTGAAGATACTAAGATCGTAAGCATATTTAAATTTCTATGTGTCGTAGTCTGTATAAAAAAACGGGTTGCACTCCGGGAGTGCCGGCAGGAGTGAAAACTTGAATATTAAAAACAGTATCTTCACGCCCATATCCTTAAAGAGGTAGGCAGAGGCACAACCAGGGCACCCACGACTAGCCGAAGACACTAAGTCACACAATGTGATAGGTGGCAAGCCTATCGCCAAGGTTGATTCCTAATTGATTCCACTGTCTTTTTAGGCATCACAATTGATAATAAATTACAATGGGGCCCTCATATTGAGAAACTGGCAAATAGGCTTAGTTCAGCAGCATTTGCAGTAAACAAATAAGAACATTAACAGATGTTGAAACGGCCCGAATAGTGTATTTTAGCTATTTTCATAGTTTAATGTCTTATGGGATCCTTCTTTGGGGAAATTCTGCAGATATAAATACTATATTTGTATTATAAAAAAGAGCTATTAGAGCTATTTATAATCTTAATGGAAGGGATTCTCTGCGTGATAAATTCAAAGAAATAAATATTTTAACCTGCAGTTCTCAATACATTTATGAGAATTTAATGTATGTCAAAAAAAATCTGTGTTTGTTTACAAAAAAATGTGATGTTCACAATGTAAATACGAGAGATAAAAATAATCTAGCCGTATACAAAACTCGTCTTCATAAAATTAGTATATCCTTTTTCGGTTAATGTATACGTTTTTACAATAAGCTGCCCATTCATATTAGAGACCTATAAATATGTTTAAAAAATGTATCAAAGCAAAATTATGTCAAAAAGGCTTATTATACGGCCTCAGAGTATTTGGAAGATGAACATGCTTGAAGATAGAGATTTCAATCTCCCACCCACCTTTCACTAATTTTCGTCTAACGAAATTTCAGGCCACTTGTCCTGATGCGAGTTTAGAAGTTTTTACCCAATTCGAAAAAAAAGTACGCAACGCCACTAAAGAAATTTTAACTTCAAAAAGATATATAAGCATAGTTACCGTCCCGACAGTGGTGTGGCAGTGGGAGCAGACGGCAGCCGGCACCGGCTGCGGCAGTGCCGGCGAGATCTGCGACGGCACCACGCGGGACTCTACACAAACGTTATATGTATCTGTTTAACGCTCGTTGACTAGGGCCTTGCATCAACGATGTGAAGGAAGGGCTTAAGGGTTTACGGATCATTTAAGGTGCAGTGCTAGATTGCCAGTAACAACGAACAAGCACGTGGCTTGGCGTGGCGTGATGGTGGTAGTCAACCATGACCTATAAACACACATGACATTATATGTGGGTTGCTATCCTGTGGTCAGGATGCCTATCGTGCAATAGCCTCAATGAAAGCCCTAGTAAAGATTTTAGAAGACCATGGTTAACGCCTACTTAAGTCCTATTATACTTATATATATTTTTTATATTACGTATAGGATCACAAACAAATAGGCGGTTCGAATGTAACGAACCAGCCCCTTTGGGCTGGTTCGTTACCCTATTATGGGCTCGGGATCTTAGGTAACGTATGAAACTTTACCAGCTACTCTTTATCTAGCACAGAAGACGACAACGACGATCATAGAAATTATGTCATCAAACCAAAAGCAGACAGAAGGGTAGCACCTTTTTATCTGGATCTCACTCTTGCGGTCCAGAGCTGGGAGAAATCTTGACCCCAAAACCACAACTCTACGTGTTTCTCGTCGCTCTACTGAGTCACCATTAGATGAAGTTTTAGCAGGTATAGACAAACAAATAATTTATTATACTACACTTTCTATCCATCGTTGCCTAATTATTTTAACTACACAAGAAAATGAAACACCTAATACTTCCATGGAGTCGGCAGGTCACGGTCGACTCTTGTCATCAAGAGAGCCGTTTGCTAGTTCGCTATCTCACCACATAAAAAACATAAATCAATCAAAAGTTTGTTATCAGTTCATCACCAGTTTTCTCCTCTCTGTACATTTCCTGTCGGATTTCGGCAGTGCGGCCCAGTGTTGGGGGTGGGCTTGAACCCCAGGATGATGACTCCACGCGTTCTTCGTGCTTTAAAGTCGAGTATCCGCTAGATGGCGCTTTCACTGCAGTACTGTGAAGTATACATACGTTTCAATAAATGAAATTGTTTTTAATATACTTAGCAATTTTCAATATCTAAGCGATATATTTGTATAATAATTTCTAACACATATAATTCAACTGATTCAATGTTTTTAATACATAGCAACTAATCGCAGTTGAATCCCAGGGTGCTAATTTTTAATCAAATTACTGGTTGATAAATTTTTGAACATTTACAAGAAACGGTAACTACAAGTAAAATGTTAAATATATGTAAAAATAGGAAATTTACAAAACTTCAAAGCATTTTGGTGCTTACCCCTTTCTATAGTCAAACGAGGTGCTTTCTGCTGTATCAGATGTGTATCCACCTGGAAAAAAGAAATAAGTATTTTAAAAAAGTATAATAGATAGACTATCAAGATTGTCTAGTTTTTGCAACACAAAAAAAAACATAAAATATATGGTATACTAGCCGCTATCCGCAGTTTCGTTAGTGTATAGTTTTGCCCACGGGATCAACTAGAGGCATCGATAAAAAGAAGACCATATCCTTTTTAAAATATAATCTAGGTATTTCTAAGCTGGAATTATCAATTGCAGCCGTTTCAATGTGACAACATACAGACGTACACACTTTAATATTTTTGATTTTAGTCAGAAAAGTGTAATTAGCATACTGTCGTTTTTTATTTTATTCGTCACCCACAATAATAGTTTAATATATTTATTTACTATTGATGTAATTATTTGTATTTAATTTACAAAATCTCAAATCAAACATCTCAAATATCTTACAGCAAAACCTGTCAAAAGACAATTATCGGTACCTAACACCTATACGCAGTGGTTTTTATTAGCTACGGTGACTTTGTAACCATGACCTAAACAAGCATCATAATCACAACTAATACCTTTTTGAATAAAAAAGCACATATTTATAACCAAGTTAATTTTACTCATTGTCCCTCTTACCTTAAAAACGACGTCACCCTATTATAACTACAATTTAGTACAATAAAGTTAAAGTGTATTGAACTTGACCGCGAACATATCACGAAACATATGTTGCTACTACGGTGACCATAATTATTTTATGCCACTATATGCACAAAAAACACTTAACTGAAAAAGTGACAACTGATACGATGGATTCATAGTATTAAAAATGTAGGTATGTATATTATTGAGTTAAAAGGTTCCTAGCTAATAAAAAAAATACCTTGTATTTTAATAAATTCACACTAAACTGTAAAATTATACGCATATTTAAATCTTTTTCAGAAAGTTTATTTTTTAAGAATATACAGTCAGACGGATGCAACGTTGGATTTTTTTTAATCCTTGACGGATAAGTAAGGTGTATTAAATTTGACGTTTGTGTGTTTACGTGTATGTGTCTGTTTGTGGCGTCACAGCTCCTAAATGAATAAACCGATTTCAATGAAACGGTGAAACCTAACGTGGTAATATGGTTCTTAGCAACATTTTTTTTATGTTATGTGATGATTAGTAGAAGTAGCAATGACAAACGAACTCACTCTTATAAAGTTGCCTTTCTTGGTCCTTTTGCAAGTCGTCCAACAGAGAGTCAAGTTCTTCAACATTTTGAGACATTTCTTTGGTTACCTTCGAGCTCTTTACTTTTGAATAACCTTAAAAAACAAACAAAAAAATCGTTAAATTATCCAGTAAAAAGGTCTAAGATATTGGATATAAAAATGCTGTCGAATTGAGTTTTATTTTCTTGAAGCTCTGTTAAAAAGGATTATATTTATCGTTCGAGCTAAGCTTTTTAGCCTTTAGTTTGACTTAAGAAAGTAACTTGTAAGTAAGCACCTATCTACACGCCCTAATCAACAAAGAGATAGGCAAAAGTATAACCAGGAAACCTACCCATGATATTTGAAGGTAGGTACTTCAGTCACACACTGTGACAAGGTTAAGATTAAGGCAAGCCAGGTGGCTATACTAACTCGGCACTTATCCAATTCCGGTCATCGATGTTGTTTTCCGGTTAACGAATGGAAAACACATTTCGTGTTGCCCGACTCAGAAATAGAATCCGGTATTTCATGTAGTCAACACCAATACTGGACCACTAGACCACAAAAGCGATTTTGATAATAAATACCAAATTAGTTACCTGGTGTAGAGCTGTTGGTCTCGTAGTTATAAGTCCGAGTTCCGGTGGTGATGGCAGGCAGCTCACGTTCCTCCCTCTCGTAGTAGTAGGAGCTGCTTTCTGCAGCCTTGGGTATAGTTCGTGGTGGGATTGTGTACTCCTGAAATCAAACCACAGCTAAATTTAAATAAAAATATACAAAAAAATGTTATCTTCTCTAAATAACAAAACTAATAACTTATTACTGTAATAATTTAAGTTTTAAAGTATCTTCACGTCTATATCCCCGAAGAGGTAGACAAAGGCACAACCAGGGCACCCACGACTAGCTCAAGCCACTAAGTCCTACGATGTAATAGGTGGCAAGCCTAACGACAGCCAGGCACGTTGGATACGGGCAACGTTATTTTTGTTAGAAAATTGGAAAAACTACATTTTCTTTTGGTTACTCGACCCAGAAATCTAACCCGGGACCTCATGAAGTCAAGTCGAGCACCTGGACCGCTAGACCACAGAGGCGAATTTAAGTTTTATTTGAATTCTAGTTGCTCCCGCGAACTCCGTTCCGCCCGTTCAGTTTGTATGGGAAAAATTAAAATGTTTTTCCCAGTTTCCTCACAATTGAACTGGATAAAAATTATCCTATGTCCTTCTCCCGGTTTTAAGTTACCTCCCTATTAATTTTCAGCCTAATCGGTTTAGCCGTTCTTGAGTTATAAATAGTGTAACTAACACGACTTTCTTTTATATATGTATATAGATTATCAAAAAAAAAAATAATTAAAAAATTTCAATAACTGTTTTTAATGTAGCTAAGAAAATGGTTCGATCACGGTAGCTTCCAAACCAAAAACACGATCTAGTCTTGATGGCAATGGGACTTCCTCGGAAGTGCGCTTTTTCAAATAAAAAAAGAGTATTTTTAAATATATTCAAATATGTCAGAGAAATCGATATACATTATAGAAAATATATATACAAAACAATATAGAAGTCGATCATATATTTACCTACTTTTTCAAACTTTTATTATTTTAAATTCAAATTGGCGGATATAAGTTTTAAATTCTTGTCTTGACACTGTAAACTAGATAGTGAAAAAACATGGTAGTAACTCCAAAAATAAAAGAAAAAGAAAGTCACAAAAAAGATGAAATGCCACTAACATCGTTGGTGTGTATGGGCATCATGTATTTATTACTATCAAGAAATCTAATTTCCCAGTTACTGCTTTTTGTAATTACCTCAACAGTATGCAGGTCCTTCCTGTCGTACTTCCCTGAGGGATGTTTCTCCTCCTTGTACTCATAGTGGTACTCTCTGGTGCCAGCCCCACTCCGTCCTAGCGAGTCTAGTTTGCTGCCCTTTGGTATAAGCTCTGATTTTATCATATCTGGAATAATCAAAATAATTATTAGCATAATGTTGTAACAACTAACAATCACAATTTAAATTCTAATAATCTGCTAGATTAGGTGGTAGTTCTGTAACGCCTGGATAAGTACTACTGACGACGAGACGAGGGTAATACATATTGACTGATAGTACATATTGGATAATTTTTCATTCATTGATGTATGCATCATTAAGTGTAATTCAAAAACGACTAGTAGGATATTGATAAAAATGTGGGACCAGTTCAGAACCATTTGGTTGTAGTCGGTTTTTGTTGCGCTAAATTATTTTCCAAACATAAAAGCTTTTATTTCCAAGAGGGTCAAAAAATGCGGAAACTAAACAAGAAGCTTTATGCCCATTATGTAGAGTTACCACTTTTGGAATCTGTAGACGAAAATGTTTCTAATTTTGGATTTATAATAATTATTTTCAGACGACTTGTTTCTGTTACCATGTTGCTAAGGATTGTTTTTTTTTCATTTACCTACAAATATAAATGTCATGTTATAGCGAAAGGGCGTGACGACTTCACATTGAGTAAGTAGTCAGTCACATTAAGTGGGAGATTCCAGTAACAACTGACCTAGATTAAAGCTAAACCTTATCTAATTCTAACATAACATCAGTGCTCGTCATTGTCGTGTTACGGTTTGAGTGCTAGGATGTAAGCTTACGCAAGAGGTTTTTAATTAAACCTGCATCATAGCCTATTCCTTCTTGTTAGTGCTCGGTATTGTTGTATTTAGATTTTAACGGTAAAAAAACCCTGTAAACTTTGAAGAGAAGCATATTCCAGCCTCAGATTTTTAAAGCACCATTACTATCTTTGGTGTCTACAGTCAAGGGACGATGTGTATTTCTTGACAGTGTGAAATCTGTCTGTTTGTCTTCCTACACTACAAAGAATAAAGTAAATAAACAGTGAACACTAAGATGATGACTTACCAAACTGTTCATCAGTATACGCTGGTGGTGCGGCGCTCCTACTACTGGAGAACTCTTTGTATTCTTTGTGCTTGCTATACGATTTGGTCGCCATTTTCAGTTATCTGTAATTTAAAAAAAATACATTATTTGCATACAACTTATTTATTAGAGGAACATAATGAAGTCCGACGAGGTACCTAGTAGAATCATAAACCAGTAGTGTCTATCCCTTAAGAACAGTTACTCTTTAAGAATAATAGTTACTCTTTAGTGTCTATGCAAGATCCTTTTTCGCTTGACAAGTTAGAGGTTTTTTGAAGTTATACTTCTTTTGGCGCGATTGGGAAAAATGATGAGAGTGAATTTATACGATGCGCGCACAGATAAATGTGACAGTCAAAAGCAACACCCTGAAGTTAGTTGCGAACCTTTTTATTTTTAATTATATTTTATGATTTTTAATTATTGTTGCATGCTATTTACGTATATTTATGTAGGTATGTATGCGTTGTGTTATTATTTGGTATTTTTTGATTGTTACTGTATAACTTCTTACTTGCGAACATGAGTACACACACACTCTTTCTTTTTTAAATTAGACTCAATGGAAAGATGTTGTATATTGATTAAATTATTATATTCTAACATGGCACAATGTAAAACATGTTTTTTTTATTATATTGGAAGGCAAACAAGCAGACTGACTTCCTGATGGTAAGAAATTCAGGCCGCCTAGAGACACCAAAGGTGGTAATGGTGCGTTGCCAACCTGAAGCTGGGATGTTAAGCCTCGCGTAAAAGTTAGTTTTCCAGCCACCTTACCCTCCAAACCGGAACACGTCATGACGTTATGGCGGCAGGAATAGGTAAGGCGGTGGTACTAATTCGGGTGAGTTGCTGAGAAACTCTACTGTGAGATGTCACGGTGCTAGTGACGGTAAGCCTATGCTCGTATTTTACGAGCTGCCTGGCAGAGGAAGGCAGATGGTCTATTCTGCAAGGGGGCCCGGACCAACATTTAGGTTTCATTAATTTCACTTCTTAAAAAGGTAATTTACATAGACATCAGGTTAAGAATTCCTGAAATATCATTACTAATATATTACGTTTTTCGCAGTCGGATACTTTACGTGTACGCAGAATATAGAAAGCAAAATAACTTTAGTTCTTGTTTGAAATTATAACGGTCAAAGCATTACGAAAGCAACTTTGAGGTGGGCGGACGGTACTTTACAATCAAACTAACCTGACCCAGCCTTACCTAATCGCCTATTACCAGTGACATTTAAATGATGCCATGATTGAGCACCACAGTCTAGGTTGCAGCGTCCCACGCAGCGACCGGTTGTTTCACCGCCAAATACGGCTGGCCCGGTTATCTGTACCGTGCGATACGCGTTATAACTGAACATGGAATGATTGACCTCAACCAGAACGATAGAATGGATAGAGGATATCTTTAAACTATGCTACAGGCAGAACTTCCCCGTGTTGGTCCGGGCTCCTTTGCAGAATAGACCATCTGCCTTTCTGCCAGGCAGCTCGTAAATGGAGTGCACAGGCTTTCCGTCACTAGCACTGTGACATCTTACTATGTGGTAGAGTTTCGCAGCGACTCTTCCGGATTGGTACCACCGCCTAACCTGTATGGTTACTCTTGAATCTCGACATTATGCGAAGTGTAAATTGGAATCGTAAACGACATTTTAGGTACTTTAGAACACAGTACTAGCGGATTATTAACATTCAGTTACAAATAAACTCAACGAATCCGATAAAACAATTTATTATTGATTATAAACTAAATGTCAAAAATTCCCAGTAATTGTGTTCAAGAGTGCCTAAACTGACGTACTCGATTCCAATATCCAATATTGCATGAATCGAGCTTTAAGAGTAACCCTACTGTTCTTGCAGCTGTAACGTCAATGCTTGCCGTAGACGTGTTCCGGTTCAGAGGGTAATGTAGCCGGTAAACTTACTTATGCTCGAGGTCTATCATCCCGGCCTCTGGGTGGCAACGCACCATTACCACCTTTGGTGTGTCTAGGCGGCGTGAATTTCTTAACATTAGGAAATCCGTCTGCTTGTTTGCCTTCCAATATTATAAAAAAAATACGTTTTGCGCCGTCGGGTTTTTTCAATAACTTGCTAATTCAATGAAATAATTTTATGATCGATGATGCCCTTGCTTGATGAATGTGGGCAGTATTTTATATTTGAATTTTATATTTGTCGGCAGTTATTTGAACAGATGTCTGGGCGTTGGAGTTGGTTCGACACGGACCTTGGGCAAGCAGTAAGCAGGTTACATTCTCGTAGCCTTTTTTGTTGCCTCACTAGCCTTCATTCATGGCTTTACGCGGAATCAGTTTTCTAAGTATATCTGAGCTAACTGGGCTGTTTCATACATGGGTTAAGACACTGGTTTCCAAAGTTTGATACGAAGTTATGTTAATCCCTAGCGGTTTGTAAGGCAAGAAATTTCCAAAAAATGTGCCCCCTGTGTTCATTATTAAAATATTGGGACATTCTTTTTAACCGACTTGAAATCAATATTTTTGTAGTATCATTATTTGAAGATCCGAAGTCCAAGAATCCAAGGGATTCTAAAATTATCCTCAATTTTTTTTGTACTAAGACAACCCAATGTTAAAATCGAAGTCAATTGCCAAGTAACATTTTTATTGAGCCTAAATCAATTAATTAATTTAATCGCCTCTGTGGTCTCTAGCGGTCCAGATGTTGTACTCGATTGCGTGAGGTCTCGGATTCGAATCCCGGGTCGGGCAACAAAAAGAAAATTTGGTTTTTCCAATTTTCTAATAAAAAAAATGTTGCTCGGGATTCGATATGTGCCCGGTTGGCGATAGGATTGCCACCTATCACATTGTGGTACTTAGTGTCTTCGGCTAGTCGTGGGTGCCCTGGTTGTGCCTCTGAATACCTCTTCGGGGATATAGGCGTGAAGATACTTAACCAATTACTAAATTATTTACCTAATTTCATTAAGACCAACTTTTTTCAACAAAATAAATATTCAATTTTATTTAAAAGCTTTGTATACTTCCACCATGTTCGTCGCCAATATGCCACACAATTTTACAAAGTTGTTAATCGATAACAACTATAGTTCTGCAATTATTATTAATCACTCATAGAATTTTTGACCAATTAGTAAGTAGTTTTATATGGAATACCTAATTACCCTATGACTTCTGAATATGAGACTGAAACTAAAGACAAGAGGTAAAAATAGTTTTTGATTTTTCATAACGTCTAAAATATGCACAAACAAAAATGAGTCAGTATAAATAAAGTAGGTACTTAAATAATAATTTTATTTTAAGACATTAAAACTTTATTAAATCACCATAGACAATTAAAATAGACATACACACGCGGCTGGGGCCTTTGTCTTATAATATGTACTTAAATACATACAGAACTTCACGCCCAGTCACTTACGGGATAGGCAGAGAGTATTGAGTGCCAAATCTCACGATCCTGACAAACCTATCTAGCTTCCTTTACATTAATTACTAAACACGCCGGATTCGGAGATTCTTGACACCTTATATAATATAATATAGTATGTAGGTACCTAATATGTAGTACTTAATGATTTATCGTAATTGGTTAATAATAATAAAGAATTGGTGGTAAAAAATTATAATGGTTGTCAGAATAAACAATGGTTGAATAAGTTTTGTTCTTACATACTTACCAATTTATTAGTAGTTTGGGTATTTTAATACCCAAATTTAATCATCGATTGATGTTGTAATTTTTTGTTTACCTTCCTACTTGTCCAAATCAACATAACTTTTACTAATTTTATAACAACACTTTTTTAGCACAACTCTTAAAAAGAAACCTAAAACACCATTTTGTTTTTATTTTCACTAATTTAACCTTTAGGTTTTATTCGCGTAAACATAAAAATATAAATATTTTTGAACCATACAAGCGGTACTCTGTATCGACATTTTAAAAACACAATATGAATAAAATACCCTCTTTTCAAGGTTTGTGCTTTGTTGTGAGTTGGTTTCGTCATTTTCAATCCACCAATCAGTGCACTCGGCCTAAATCGCGATTATTGAGTTTTTTAAAACATAACTATATATTAAAATTTCGTAATACTTCTCTCGGGGTCCAGCCCCTTCAGTGAAACCAGTTGGTTGCCGCCGAGCTGTTCTAAATCGGCTGCTCAATTAGATGAATCTTTAATTTAAGATTATTCAGTCTTGTCCTATTCATGCGTTCAGCAATGGTTCTATTAGATTCTCTGCAATCTAAAACACTGAAGTTGGCAATATCTTGACCCCTTTTTTGTAAATTTTTTTTATTTAATTTTAGGCTGTTATAAAGCACCTTTGCTTAATTATGGGTGCCCTGGATTGTACTGATAAAGACAAGATAATTGATTACCTACAATTTAATATCTGATGAAAAAAAGTATCTACAAACCCTTATTCCCGAAGAGGTTGGTTCAACCAGGGCACTTACGACTAGCCTAAGACACTAAGTCAAACAATGTGATAGGGTATATCCTATAGCAGGAATGGGCAACTCACGGCCTGCGGGCCGGATCCGGCCCTTGAGAGGTTTTAATCCGGCCCGCTGAGGGTTTTTTTTTATAACAAATATGAACCTCCTTACAAAATTAATGGTCGAAATGTTAAAAGACTATTGAAATTTGAACAATTAAGGTACTGAATCGATACTTCAAACATACATATTGCGTATTTCTAAGTATATTAAGATTTCATAAACAGATTTTATTTAAATAAAGGATTGTAAGATAAAATAAAAAAATGCCTTATGTTATCTTTACACAACGTTTTTTAATCGTAATATTTACCGCTATTTTAGGTGTTTTAATAAACCGGTCCGCCTCAAGATTAATTATAATTTACTGGCCCGCCACTAGATTTTTTTTAACTTACCACGTCAAAAGAATTTGCCCACCCCTGTCCTATAGTGATAGGTGTAGCCGAGACGCAGTCTGTCTGTAGTCATTAGAATTTAGACATACACCTCTGAGGACTTTTTTACCTACAATTGTCTTGTTCTTTAATCTAAGTGTTTAGGTAGCAGTTTTGCAATATAAGGTATATTAGATATTAATTTATTTAATTTAGTATCATACCTAATAGTACCTACTTACTTATTTTTTTATATGTCTAACAAATATCTTCATATTTCAACAAATTTACACAAAGCAAAATCTAAACCTTCTTCAAGAATCACTTCATCTAGTGATGAAAACTGAAAACCGTATGAAAATGCAATTTTTATATTTATCACGAACAGACAGACAGACGCTGTAGTGGAATTGTTTGTTGGTACGGGTATTACTTATTATGGAATATATTATCCTAACTAAACGATAGCACTATACCAATTTTAATAAAAAAGAGAATATCAGAGATTTGTAAATATATGTATCTATGTAGTTTCTTAGAGCTCTTGTACACTAGCATAATGTCGCTAGCGACCTGTTTGGCCACCGACTGGTTGGCAAGTGGCAACAGTCGGCGACTGTGCAGTCCAGTCCTATAATCCCGGATTAAGGTGGATGTCTTCGAGCATTTAATGATCTAAGGCGGACATAGATGGCGTGCAACGAATTAGATTTCAACCTTAAAATATCGCTGTGGCAGTATGTTTAAATACCGTGCAATTTTTGTGTACAAATCGAGATTTTTTAATACAAAATAAACTCCACACAGTGTGATATCGGCCTAAAAGAGAGCTTACTAGAAGTTGCTCGGGGTTATGCCGGTTGTTACTTACCTCTCCAGCAAGAAGAAGGACAGGAACAAGGTTGAATATCGGGATGGAAAGTCACTTTCTTGCCTTCTAGCTAATTCTAAACACAAATTGCTCCGTTGTATAATGAAATAAGGACAAGCAGACACAGTTGTGCTTATATCAGTATGGATAAAATAAAAAACTGTGATTTTATTTTAAATTCTTGTTTGTTCATATGACTCTTAAATCTTTCGGGTCAGGGTACCTAAGTTTAATTAAGTTCTCAATATTTATAGGTTAGAGTTCTAACTTTTATCTTTTTCACTTTGGTCCTATTTTAGACCACCTAGGTATTAGTCCCGTGTAGACGTTGATTAAAATATGTCTCGGGTTAGGTTGTCAGGTGGAGTAACTCAAAATATATTTATCTTAATTTCAAATAATTAGAACAGTTGCCCGAAATTAGGTAAGTGCCCGATTGACCAAAAGGTTTGCCACCTATCACTTTACAAAATTAGGTATACTTTCGGTTAATTCGGTTCAGTTATAGCTTTGCTTATCTTCTCAGGGATACGGGCTTGAAGATTCTGAAGTTTTTTTTCTAACTTCCTTATTGTTTTTTATGGAATATGGAAAAAAGAGTGGAAATATTTATATTATAAATAAATATAAACATTTCAAAAAGGTTTGTTTAAAATGTTCTTTGTGTACTAAAAACTATATTATGTGACTTAATAGGTGTTTGTTAACATTCCCGTAGTGACTAAATAGTGATTCAGTGATCCATTTTGGTCACAATAGGTATGTCAGCGGGGACAGCTAGGAGCGTGATTAGAAAATAAATATATGTAAAATAGGGTTGCCACATTTCATCTTTAAAAACTTAAACGGGAAATATAGAATTAACGCGTAAACTTATGGTAAGCTGAGAATAACATAATTAAAAGTTAATTGTGTATAATGTGTGATTAAAATAAAAGGTAAAATGGGTAAACCGATTGGTATGTTATCAAAATTTTACTAAATTCATAATTATTAATATTATATTACACTTGTACTTTTTAATTTTAATAATTTTAAACCCGCAGTTTGGACTGTGCTTTCAAAGCCTAAACATAGTAGGGTGAGGTTAAAGTTCATAAATGTCTTTATGAATTAAGCCATTAGTCAGAAAAAAAATAATATGACAGAAGACAGCAAATAAGCGCACTTCTCCTGATAGTAAGAGACAACTATGGCCCTTAGACACCTAACCCGGAACTAAACATGGCACTATCGCATCGTAATAGCGCAGTAAAGCGATTGGTAAATTGCTGCACAGTAACTCTTACCAAAAGTGGTCTTGTCGGTAATGACCCATCAAACACACAAATGGTGTGTTTTATACAGAAGACCCGGGAAACACATGCAGTCTACTAAAGTATAAACTAGTAAGCGGATAAATATTTATGTTAGTTGTTTTTATACTATGTAAAAATTTGTATGCTTAAATTTTATAATTAATAAACGTGACAACCCTGTCAATTAATCTGTCAGCGTGTAGTATAAAATTGGAGTGATCGATATAATTAGCGTTTCGACACCTTATTAGTGTATCTAAAGAATACTTGTAATATTTCCTTTGTGGACTGTTTTTATGAGGGAAGGCAAGTGATCTAATAAACCACAAACAACTAACAAACCATATATTTTTTATATAAATGTTAAAATATTTGCACACCAAGATATGGTAGAATATGTTGATATACTTACTTAAATATTTTTGTAACATCTCATTTACACACATATTTCCGCAAATAAATAATTTTCTTTCTTTCATAGCGACAGACAAAAACTTGGATAATAGCTAGTTTAAAATCATAAAAATAAAATGTTTGTTTATTAAAAAAAAATTAAGACGGGGAAAAAGGAATGGGGTGATTTTACTGTGCATATGTGTTGTTTGAGGATTGTATGTACGTATGTAAAATACTTTCATTTAGCTCATATCGGTACTCCCCGTATTGGTCCGGGTCCGCTGAGTAGAACAGACCATTTGCTCCGCTACCAGGCAACTCGTCAGAGTAGAAGGCAGGTTAAAATATGGTACATTCCTACTGTAGGGCGCTTCCAAAAACAAAACATTTTTTGATATTTTTTATTAATATTACTAATTAGTATTAAGTAGAATAATTAACAATAATATGGAAACTAGTATTTATTTATTATTATTATTTTTAATAATTTAAGTTATAATGATGATGTTCTATGTAATTTGACATATTGTGTTGTTAATTGTTTAATTTTAAATCAAACTCCTATTATAAGTCTATGACTGATTCTGAAGAAAAGTAATAATTTTTGTACGCCAGTAAATTGGCAAAATAGGAATAAGCGCATGTATTTTTCGTAACATCATATGTCACCCTATTTTTACAAAATAAATAAGTTTGAAAAAATATTGTTGATCACTCCTGATAGAACGATTTCCATTTAAATCTGTTTACTTAGTAGATTGTTATAAAAATGTAGATAATTCATTTAATATGATTAACGGAATTAATTCAATTATTTATATATTTGATACTTTCCATCGTCGCACTTGGTAAAACTTCCAAATATTCATATTTTTAAAGAAAGAAACACTTGTACTGTTTTACTTATCACTTATAATTTATTACTTTGTAATTAATAGCCTACCGGTAGGCTTTAGCCCTCATGATGCTGTATAAGCAAAACCGGTAGGCTATTAATTACAAAGTAATAAATTATAATTGATAAGTAAAACAGTACAAGTGTTTCTTTCTTTAAAAATATCAATCATTTATAATAATTATATCAGAATATTTCAACATTTTTAAACATGTGTTTTTTGGGTCAAGCATTTAAAACAAAGAATAAAAGTATATGCAAAAATAACCCACAGTTCACAACTAACACATCAAAGTGCTACGGATACGGATACACACAGGTTAAAATAAAGCGATTTGTAAACACTCGATTAATTTTAGATTAACTCATTTCCTCTGTTGCAATATTTCTTTTCAAGATTTTCTTAATAATAGCCATACCTTTGATTAATAATAATAGATACTCCCTAATGAGTTATAGACTATTTTGAAACCTTGTTTTTGTGACGTATGTAAGACCGCAAGAAAGTGAGGCGAGCATAAAATAAAATGATTTTTTTTTTGTTTTGTAAACACTCATCTAACATTAAATACCACCGGCGGTACCTTGGTTAGCCGGTAAACTTACTTTTGCTCGAAGCCTAACACCCTGGTCTCAGGTTGGCAACGCACCATTACCACCTTCGGTGGCTCTAAGCGGCGTGAATTTCTTACCATCAGGAAATCCGTCTGCTTGTTTGCCTTCATATATCATAAAAAAAACATAATTCGTTAGTTTTGTTAGATTCTATGTCTATATCTATTCTAATATTATAAAGACGAAAGATTTTTTTTTGTTTATTTGAAATAAATAGGCTCCGAAACTACTAGACCGATTTCAAATATTCTTTCACCTTTAGAATGCTACATTATCCCTGAGCGACATAGGTTTTGTTTCATCGAAATCGGTGCAGTAGAAGCCAAGTTACTCAGGCGAAGCTGCGTGAAACTGCTAGTATGTAATAAATCAGGTATCTATACAATTATACAGACATATATTAATTTCAGATTACTTATGTCTGTGAGTTTTAAACGTTGACTTAAACTAAATAAAAAACTCAAACTAAATAGTAATTCGTTAGTTATCAACTCCGGGGAAAATTTCATGACGTGGTTTCAATTCAATACCTGAAAGAATTTATTTTGTATTGTAACTAGCTGAACCGGCAGACGTTGTTCTGCTACTTTTTTTAAAACGATTTAAGTACATGTGAGTTACCCTTGTCACTTAGGGGTATGAAAAATAGATGTTGGCCAATTCTCAGACCTACTCATATTGACCTACTCACAAAATTTCACGAAAATCGGTTAAGCCGTTTTGGAGGAGTCAATCCGTCACCGTGACACGAGAAATATATATTAGATTGTAACCATAACCATTCTTTGAATTACAATTTGACATAATTTTGTTGAAAAAGTATATGGACTTATTTTTATTTTTTTTCTTAAACTGTTTAAATTGAAGACACAAACAACCCGTATCTGGCAACCCTACAGGCACATCAAAGTGGAAACGTTTAAAATAGTTACACTTATGAACACTTAATTAATTTTTATACTATCTCATTTCCTTTTGGCTATTGCCACGTAGATATATGGCATGTGGAAAGCCATACAACGGTACTAATGAGGAAGTTTCAATTAACATTTTTAAAATTACATAAACGAAATTTAAAACTTTTTCAACACAAAATCAAACTAGGTTCTACCTGTATCATATTTAGGTGCATTTACCCATGTACTCTTATACTGACTTGCAGACAAAAAAAAATACAACACAGATAGACATAGAATGCGAATGTGGTTGAATGTATTATCAAAGACAATATATATACTACTAATCTCTGGTATTATGTACCCGGATAGACCTACACGATTAAATCGGTCGAGTTTTATCCAAAGTTGGTGTCAAGAGTCTTATAAAAATTGTTATGTATGTGGAGGAAGCTAGGCTGGTTTCATTTAGGCTAGGCAAAGTTTTTTTAAATATGTATTTAGTAAGTACATGTACACATACTCTGGCAACGACCAGTCAGAATATCTAGATTTAAAAAATAAAAAAATAATAAAAGGTTTCTTTAAAATTTGTGGAATGTAATTTCAAGCACAGAATACAAGATACAATCGAACTCGAACATCGCGGTTGGTCGATGTAGTTAGGCGTGTACGCTAGCCACTCGACCAACGACTGCCTCGTAAATTAACAGTAGGTACGTACCCCTATAATAGAAATCATAAAGGATGGGTTTTAATCTCCTACAAGAAATAATAAAGTATCTTCACGCACATATCCCCGAGAGGTTGGCAGAGGCACAACCAGGGCACTTACGAGTTACGACTAGCCCAGGACACCAAGTCCCACAATGCAATATGTGGCAAGCTTATCGCCAACCGGGCATATATCCAATCCCGAGCAACATTTTTATTTATTAGAAAATTGGAAAAACTACATACAACATTTTCTTTTTGTTGCATAACCCGAGACCTCATGAAGTCAAGTCCAACATCTGGACCGCTAGGCGCTAGACCACATAATATCTGTTAGGTAATTAACTCAACACCTTTGATTGTACCTTTGATTTAAGTTAAAATCAGATTGTAATTAGTATTTTTAATCTTGATTATACTGTAAATATTATTATTAAAAAAAAAGACAAGCCCGCTGAGTTTCATTCGCTGGATCTTCTCAGTGTGAGGCCACGATTCCGATGCGGTGGTAGTTTAAAAAATGTCGACGCGCACAAATACCTCTGTATGGTTCATGTGAATAAAGATTATTCTGATTCTGAACACAGAAATTAAGCTACCAACCTAGCTATTAAAAGTTATCGCAGGCTATACAGTCGATTGTTGTTTATAGCCGTAGGAATTACCTACTTGAGATAAAATAGAATCAGAATAAAAACCTTCCCACATTCTAAATTTAATCTAAAAAAACATTTTTACATTTAATATTACCAGATATTACTCTAAATTAAATATAGTATAGCTAGGTATTAAAAAGCTTTAAAAATGAACTCCAGCTCTTTCCCTAGTTGCGTAATGCGTAGGCGTACGCGCAATGTAAGTATTTTACTAGTATTTAAAATATGTACAATATGACCAGACAAGAATGCGTTTCCATAAAAGGTAGACTTATGTCGTAAAATGCGTGGGGTTTATGGCGTCATTCATTGAGAAGGCGCCCACGCGTGGTAGTGGGATGAGGAGGAAAAAACAAGAAGTTATTGATACAAAAAACGCAGCGATAGCAACATATCTTTTTAAACATGCGCAAGAAAGTTGCGTGAAGTGAATTTTAATTGAGGACGGATATCCTGCCTTTTCCCTTGTTCAAATGAGAATGCAACATTTTTTTTTTAATTCGGGCGGTAATTTATAACTTCTTACTTTTCGGAGTTAAATACAGACTGTAGATTCTTCATTATCTGCATCCAACTCTAATTATAAATTGAAAGAAAGGAATCCTAAAAGTAAGTCTTAGGAGGGACTATTAACACGTACACGGAAGAACTTTGAATTCGCCTTTACATGTTGGTTCCAAATACCTTAATACCCTAGTACTTCTTTTAATTAACCTCAGTCAGTGCCAATACAACAACTAGCAGCCCCTGGGCGAAATTTTTAACGTAGTTAAAGTGCATACGACGACGATTTATTTTAGATAAATAAGCTATTCGTTAAAAGAACATAATATTCTTAGGTACTTTTTCTGCCTTTTGATTACAACTGCTTTTGAGTGAATTATAAGAATTTAACAAGTCGGCTATGTTCAGTCGCCTTGGGCAGGGACGGCGTTTGGGTATGGCGCGGTAGGACAACCGCCCAGGGCGCCAAGATGTAAAGGGGCGTCAAATCCTGTACGCTATACTATATTTAACTTTTAGTATGGTTTTAAACAGCATGTTGGGGGTGCCGTACAAATTACGCTCAGGGCGCACCTATTATTAAA
Source organism: Calephelis nemesis (assembly GCA_002245505.1). NCBI lineage: Eukaryota > Metazoa > Arthropoda > Insecta > Lepidoptera > Riodinidae > Calephelis > Calephelis nemesis. The sequence continues at coordinate 211,129 of NJDD01001220.1, read as the reverse complement.
ACCGCTACTGGCCCTGGGCGGTAGTTCAAATACGTTCTATCCTAACGCCGCTACTGCACTTGGTAAATTAAAATTGTTTTAGGGTTGGCCTGTCACTTACTTTATTTTAGTCGATTGTACCTCATCGGTTTAGTCGGTAAAGATGACTCTTATTACCACTTACGTGGCAAATTACGTAATTCTTCCCAGTAACGCATAACGAATCAATATTTTGCACCAATTCATCTCATACACATACCTTGACCGCTATTCGCCTTACAAGATGATATCATACTTTACTGTTTTCGTTTTATTTTTGCACATACTCCGTCTCTTTCATGTGTGTTAATTTCTATAACTCTCTCTTTCTTTAATGTATCGTTTACACGTCAAGCGAGGTCGGCGCTGTCTTGTGACGTCATTAAGTCAGTATAATTTCATATTACAATAATTATAAAATTTAATTTCCCTTAAAAGTCTTCCTTTGTCGTATCTCTCATTCCCTAAGCGCCAAAGCTAGTATTTTTAGTTATTCAGTTTAGTGGTGATCTGGAAAGAAAGGTTAACAGCCTTTGAAAGCTTATTAGTTATACTCAATAAGATGGGACAGTACTACAAGCCCACCTACACTTGCTGCTCTACACAGCGCAAATACAGACAGCACGAGACTTACCACATCCAGCGTAGTGTTAGTTAGGTACCAGTATTTGATATGATCACCGTCTTCAGGCAACGCATCAAAGACCTTTAAGAATAAGCCTATCTACCACCTTGATGCGTGGTGGTGGTCTACCGTCCAAATCGATATAACTTATAACGACTCAACTTTCAGGAAAAGAACGATACTACCAATTCCTAAAAGGTCGGCAACGCATCTGTGATAGGTACTCCTGGTGCTACGGATATAGGTAGGCGGTGGTGACCACTTTCCATCAGGTGATCTATAGGCCCTTTTGCCCTCATCTCTTATAAGAAGTACCGCAAAAATCCTTTGTTTGATCGCACTGTGCCGGAAACGACAAAGTAAATCAATTTAAGAAATAAATCTCTGTCGTCGTAGCTGGAGACAGAAAAATGAGTACCTACATATTTTTATCACTCACAATATAATTTTCTTTTTATTATGTTGTGATTGTGTGTATTTTCCAATCACATCGAGTTCCGACACAAAAAAAATCTTAAACAAAAAAAAATGTTTTTATCCATTGTAACTAAAAACGGACACAGGGATCAGAAGCGAACAATTCCAAATAAGTATTTACAAATGTCAAGCTTCTAAAATCACATGACCTGTGTGCTATCAGCCTAGAACCAATGTCAACAACTGTAGTTTAAAAGATTTTGCTACCAGTAACTTCAATATACATAGATGTCACTATAGACTAGTTTATAGGCATTAAACGGTGTTTGACTCCGAATTCCAGACAGTTCTTTTATTTATTTATGTAATCCATACAAATGCAAAAGCGAGTTAGTTTGTTTGCCCTACTTTGACGTCGCAACAGATAGGATTCATGGCACAATTTTTGTGTGTGGAAATAATTAAAAGTTTAAGAGTGAAGTAGGCTAGCTTTGTCTGGATATCTGAAATGGTTTTCTCGAGAGATCAACAAAAACTTTTGATCTGGTAAAACAATTTTGAAAATTTCTCTTCACAAAAACTAAGACAGTATCTGTGCTTATGAATTAGATATTAGCCAGTTGATAAAAAATGAGAAGAAGTTCTGTTTAAAAAATGAAGTTTTACCCTTGCATCTAATAGGACAATAGAATAAATGAATAGAGAAGGAGGTGTACAATTACACATGCTGTTAAATCAACTCATCGGATTTGTAAGCTCAATAGGCTTTTCGGCGATTAGGGGATTTGTTTACCATTGAGTATAGATTTTACTTTGTTTAGCAGTGCTAAAATGATGATCACACTAAGAGGTTATTTAGACAATTTATTTTTATTCAATAGCAGACAGCACTGGCCATAGCAACCACTAGCTGTGTTTCGTCTGAACGGGGCATAATTAAAGGAACAGGGTTTCGAACAGAGCTCTTTATGGCCAGACAAATTAACTACAGGATGTTCGTTAAAGTAGAAGAACATCTGTTAAAAGCGCAATGTAATAATTTATAATGGGTTGGTATTTCTAAATTAACATTACGTATTATTATGAACACACGTACGTTACTTTTCAAACCTTAAACCAATATGTCAGAGCTTACTGTGCTGTTAATCATTATATTAGTTACTAGCTGTTACCTGCGGCTTCGCCCGCGTAGTCTACTAATTTGATATTTAGCTCTCCAACATTGCTCATTGCTATCCAAAGTTTCATATATTTTTTTAAATGTTAAATCAATTCAGCAATTTTGCCGTCAAAACTGAACATACACTTTCTCTTTTCTAATTTCACCTCAGATAAATAGTAGGAATACGTTATTGTTTCCACAATTTTATCTGCACTTCGGCAAATCTTGTGAAATTAAACTGTATAGCAAGTTATGGAAACCTCCAACAGATTTTTTTTCGAAATTTTAGAAAGATACATATCGTCTCTGATGTCTAACCGTGCGTCTTCGGAATTACTTCTTGAGATCTTAGGTTCGATCTCCGGTCCCGGGCAACAAAAAAAAACAAATAAAAATTGTGAAGTTTTAATTTCCTACTAAAAGTAACGTTGCCACTTGTCCGGGATTGGATAAGTACCCGGTTGGCTATAGGATTGTCATCTACCAAATTTTACTTAATGTCTTCGGCTAGTCGTGAGCGCTCTGGTTGTGTAGTTAGGCAGAACTAACCCTTCGGGGATATCTTCAGAAACTCACATTTAGAAATTGTCATCTACCGAATTTGACTTAATGTCTTCGGCTAGTCGTGAGCGCTCTGGTTGTGCAGTTAGGCCGAGCTAACCCTTCGGGGATATCTTCAGAAACTCACATTTAGAAATTGTAGCAACAAAATTAAACTCTTCAGCTTTTTTATGTTAGTATGAACAGATTCTATGATAATTTGACCTTGCACAGAAAAATGTGGGAGAACATCCTGGCATGATGATGTGTCCACCTACTCTAAACGACGTTATTTGAAAACAATTATTGCTTTTGCGCATATTGCTTAAAAATCTTCCAGATTCATCAGAATTGCACAATAAAAGAGACTTCAGCGGCTCAGCTGGTTCACCAAGCAAAAGTAAGAATACCTTACCATTAGCATAACCCTGCGCTTCATCTTTGAATTGTAAGGGATCACAATGCTGATATTTTTAATCATTTTTCCAATTAAAATCAAAGGAGTTTTTTTATACTGTAACGTGTGGTCATAATAGAATCCTGCATTAACAAAAACATTCCTATTAAACCTTCTGAAAATGATTTTACTTTGAGCTTGACTGCTTTTAAAATGACGAATTTCTATATGAACATTCATCCCCTCTTTTTACCAATTCTCCCCTATTTTTTTGCAATAAAAAGTAGCTTATGTTGTTCCTTAGGGTCTATTCTATCTCTGTACCAAATTTCATCAAAATCGGTTCACTGGTTTAGGCCCGAAAGCGTAACGGACAGACAGACAGACAGAGTTACTTTCGCATTTATAATATTAGTAGGGATAGTAGGTATTTTTAACCAATTTTGCGATGATTATGATATTAATATTTGCTATTTTACTATGTGTATCATAATTTCTTTGTGTGTTTTTCGTTAATGATAAACTGAAGTACGTGGTTCATTGTTATGGACTTATGGAAAAAAATACTGTTAAATATTTTTCCTACGCAAATTGTGCCACCCCCCTTAAACCCCCATAGGGGTTGATTTTCAAAAAACGCTTAGATATGTATCTCATAATTTGTATTGCAGAGCATTATTTCAGTGTGACGCAAAATATTTCAATAGAATTAAATTTTCCAGGCAAACTTAGCAACCCCCTTTAACCCCCAATGGGGGTGAATTTCGACAAACCCAGAAATACGTGTTTCATCATTTGTACTAAAAAGCATTAATTCAAAGTTTCATGCAAAAATGTGCAATAAAAATATTTTTCTCATACAAACTTTGCCACCCCCTTTAACCCCCAATGGGGGTGAATTTCGACAAACCCAGAAATACGTGTTTAATCTTTTGTACTAAAAAGCATTAATTTAAAGTTTCATGCAAAAATGTGCAATAAAAATATTCCCTCCCTATATATCCCATCCCTTTTAACCCTTTTAGGGGTTGAATTTCCAAAAAATGATATGCCTATGTCCTTCTCATGAATGCAAACTATCTACATACCAAATTTCAGCAAAATCGGTTGGGCGGTTTAGGCGTGAAAAGGTAATAGACAGACAGACAGACAGACAGAGTTACTTTCGCATTTATAATATTAGTGTGGATTGATCAGCTACCTGGCTCCGATTAAGTCCTATTAATATTATAAATTTGAAAATTGTATGTTTGTTTGTTTCTCTTTCACTCAAAAACCTCTTAAACGATTTTCACTATACTACTATATGTACCGATCATTCCAACTATTAAGGAACGAGTACGTTCTTTTGCTGAAGGAAATCGTATCCACTTGGAAATATCGCCCTTGGTAACTGGTTCCACAAAGGTTTTGTGCTAAGTAAGAAATTCTGCATATAATAAGCAGATTTTACTTTATTGTCGAGGTAAACAGGTTTCTTAAGGGAATTTTTAAACTCAATATTTAAATTATCGTTGTTGGCTTTCGTTTACTGAGTCTATACCCTGCATTTCGAATACAACAATTAGCATTTATTAGTTCCCGTTGCTAATACGTTAGTCATCGCCAGATAAAGCAATGAACAACTCTTTAATTGGCTTTTTTTACTCATAGAAACAACGAAAATATTTAAAAACAAAGAGATAGAAAAGCAATACTATTTCTGCTAATAATGCGAATAGATAGATGCGTGCTGCATTCTGCTATCTCAGAGGGAGGTCTAGACGCATATAGATGACATTTTCGAGAAGCCAGGTCCAAGCAATCTTCATCACTTGAAACTAATCAAATCCACATGTCTACTGCTAGCCTGGCCCGCAATATCAACAACACAGTGCAGTCACGATAGTAATACTAATACACAATATCAATGTAACAGCAAGTCCACAGAATTAGCAAAATACTAATCCTCGTTCTGTCTTGATAATTATTTTATTAATGCTTTATCTAAAAAATAATAAATGTCGGTCGAATTTCGAATAGATTTTGTTTGTGAGATGCGATTATTTACCTTCATTAAATCAACATATTTTGGTGCTACGTGCTATCAAAGCCGTCGTTAGGTATGGGAGAAAGGGTATTTTCCTTGTGTTGGTCTGGGTAGAATAGACCATCTGCCTTCATGCCTGGCATCTTGTAAGAGGCGAACATTTAAATGGTTAAATGGGTCATCACCAACAAGATTACTGGTGGCAGAACGCTGTGTTCTGTGCAGCAGCCAGCAACTTTCCCGGGTAGAGATCCACTACCTTACCATGTCATTCGAAAATCTGCAGAGTAGGGTAGCCGAGAGACAGACATAAAACATCCAAGGCTTAAGTAGACCACGGTTGTCTCTTAGACCATCAGTAGAGTCAAGCGCTTTTTCACTGTTTTACGCCATAAAAAGGATAGGGAAAATTTGCCAGCAAGCCTTTTTTTATCAGGAAATCCGCCCGCTTTTTTATCTTAAAATACTTTAAAAATACGCCTTGCCTCCACGAAGATAATATTTATTTTCGCACTTAACTGTTGACATAAGAATCATGAGATAACGTTTTTCGTCAGGTACGTTCTACGAGTAGGTGCTTCACCTCGCTCAAAGTTACATAAGGCTCGCATTCCTTGAAACAACAGAATTTCGCCTAGTTAGTGAGTGGTCACACTCTGTCAATAACATAAAAATTAAAAAAACTTCAATAACACCGACAAAACATGTACAAGTAACTAAGAAAAAAACCATCTGGAATCACGCAAACAAAAAATATGTATCGAAATCATCCCTCCGTTCAAAAGATATGATGTCACAGACACAGACATATATTTTTCTTCGTCGGTGGTTAAACAAATATTTTTTATGACTACCTTTTTTTTAAGGGTTATTCTTAGCAGTAGATTTAAGAATTTATTCAAAAGTATCAAACAAGCACCAGTTAGAATGATATTTGGAAATTAGGGGCTACCATTCACCTCCATCATTATGTCATTTAACTTAAGTGTTTATGCCAAAAACCAGCTCAACCAATTAAGGACAGCTGCTTAAAAATTGAGTTGCAAAATTCAACCCCAAATGTTTGCAAGTTAACTAAAAGCGTGTATAATAGATTAAAGTACTCTTAGGTTTAGGTTAATGTTGGAATCAGAATTAGAAAATTGTTTATTTCACATAACCCATACAAAAGGCATTTGTGACGCGTCTAAATAATACTAAAATCTACCACCGGATCGGAACGCGGTCACATACTGAGAATATTCAGCAAGAAGTTCAGCGGGCTTGAATGTGACACAACTGTTTGACCACATCGCTCAACCCGACTTTGTAAACATTAACATTCAAGTAATATTTGTATGAAAAACTGCGCTTTTGCTTTTGGTCAGCAATAACGTAACACAACCAATATTTGCATTTCGTCAAGTCCACCTAATATGCGGTTAGTCTAATTCGCGGTTTTCAGACTTCCATGATTTTACTTGTCATTGTGACATGAACGCTCGCCATTGTTGTGATCCGAAAGGTTTAAGTATGTATAAAATTCCGTAAAGTTGCGAAAAACTCATGGTTAGTACAAAAAACCGGTGAAAACTTTTATAGCATAAAAAGCCCACAAACAAGGTCTTAGTGCGTTGTCTCGTAAAACTTTACTTCCTGGTCATTTCTTAAAAAAAACAAATTTCCCACATTCAAAATGCAAATTAATTATTATCAATAAGATATTGTATAAACAGATAGACTTGACCCGAATGCCATATTAAGTCATTTGTCCATAATACTTGCTATTGACCTTATTATGTCACCACTTGTAAATATAGACGTGACTGCTACACCGACGATAAGGCTAGCGACATACTGCGCGTGTATCGAGGGAAATTTTAGGCTAAATTCATACCAGCAAGTGAAACAGCGGAAGCCCAAAACCGATGGATTAACATTTCCAAATAATAATAAGTAATATCTCATTTCTCATCACGGGCGGTAAGAAAGTCACATATTTTTTTCCCTGCGTTGGTCTGAAAGAGACGAGTATAGGCAACGCGGGAAGTCATGTTTCGATCAGGAGGGTGGATTTGCCGGTAGGTTTACTGGCCAAAAAAAGATGGTATGGGTGTGTTATTGTAATCATTAGTTCCATGAGTGGCTTTACCGACTAAACTTTTTTCCAAATCGGAACACGGAATGCACTAAGCAGCAAAAAGGAAGGCAGTGGTACTGATCTAGTTGCTGCGGGCTACCTTGTCCAACTAACTGCATTTGTATAATTATAGAATATTCCTTTAACAACTGGGTCGTTACTCCCTCAGCAACCAGTGTACCAACAAAAGTGTAGTCTGATGGCTAAATGGCTGGTATATTGATATGTACCTGCAGCATTCACTCCTACTAACTTCTCTAGACTGTATTTAACAAAGAAACAATATTTCAATCCCAATATAAATAATGACAAATGGCGCCTGATATCCTCTGCCTACCTATTCCTTAAGTGAACTGGAATGAAGACATAAATATTTTCATTTACAAAAACGAAGAGATTTTAAACTAGAATGCATGATTTTTAATACGAATAATTACTTAACTAGATATAAGTTAAGTATGCCAATTTCGATTATTCTTTTTATAATTAATATCATATTCCAGAAATGGTCTCATATAAGTTTTATGGCACTTGGTTCAGCAGTTTTCGAATTATACTTAACAATACATACTAAGAGATGGTTATTCTGTTGTGTACAAACTAAACGTATTTTAGATGTATGCTATCTTTTTCCTTTGAAACAAAAACAAAAGAGTTGAAACATTTTAGACGTGTCAGATTAGTTCGGACATGCCAACTTGTTACCTACGTTTTTTATCAGCGTTTTCTGAGGAATATAATAAGTCTGTAGAAATGTCATGTACAAACTAAACTGACAATACAAACCTGTTTTGTCTCTTTTTATTACTATCGTTGAAAGAAGATAGCAATAGCTTGAAATAAATTAAGTGGGTTTGCAAAAAATAAACACCAGTGGAATCAGAATCAGAATCCAAAAAATCTTTATTCACGTGGTACTTGTGTTCGGATGTACCGGATTAGAATCGCGGCCACATACTAAGAAGATCCGGCGAAAGAAACTCACTCAAACTCTTTTTCAATACTAATAGTTACATTATAAACTAGATAAAAAATACAAATTATAATTACTAAGACTAGGTATGTCACTAAGACTGAGATCGGTTTTCACAGTTTTACTGCATTTAAATTGTTGTAACACTAAGATTGCTTTGCCCTTGTCTAGTGTTTTCATTATGTTTTTATAAGTTCTATCTACATAACAAGTAACAACCGTATGAGTATAATAATAAAGCCAGAAGTAATATTCAAGGTAAACTCACTAATGCAAAGTAAATTGACAATTAATGTGCAAACGACACAAACAACCGGCCAACATAGAGCTGAGGCTGACATATTGTGATACTTGTACATTATAGATTTCATGCTATTTAATGTTTTTTACCAATAGATGGCGCCTTTTACATTACGTATAATAACTGTTATCAAGAAAAGCACCATCTTTTTTAGAAATGCGTGAATTATCCGTTTTTTTTAATTATACTTTTTCCTGTTATAGAAAGCAAACACACAAAAAGCAAGTGGGTGAACTACCCTGTAATAAATTTTGCGTAGCCAACTTGGGCTTGGATTTGAAGTATCTTCCGTAAATAATTGAACCGGTTAGCCTACACTTCGAATTGGCTCACGACAAGCGAATTTTAACGTTTCGACGGCAGTAAAAGTCAAAGATTGTAGTAGTTGCAAACCAATCTGCACAATCCTTGCATCTTGCATACATTAAATGAACAACCTTACAAAACTTGTTCAAAAAAAGAGAATTTGTGAGATTTTGTTTTACTAACTTTTTTAAATCTGCAAACAGTATTTTAGGGTTTCAACAGGTTTAATACAGATAATATCTTAGAGCATATCGAATCTACAGGTTATATACTAAAATTTGGAATACACGTTTGGCGTTATGTAAACTTCCTCTACTCTTTAATAAATCAATGATTAATGATATTCAAAGAGATTGGTGGCAAGGATCGTGACACTTGGCCCTCGATATTCTCTGTCTTTTTTTTTTAACGAGTGGAAATCCTCATGGATACCCGTCACTTTCGGGGGAAGTGACGGGTTATGCTGGACTTCTACCGGCTAAAACCACTCGGTGACCGCCCTCTGTGCGTATCGGGTGACTGCGGGATCTCCGAAGAACGCACCGCTGTCACCCTTACACCTGCCCGTAGGCTCATCCGCTCAGAAGCCTCCCCCTTCTGATGCCATCACTTTGACGACAGCAGCATGGGGTCACACCATGCTATGCTGCCTCACGTCCCGGGCTGCTTTTTGAGCCAACTGACACCCCGATCAGTTGACTCACAGCCCCAACCCTCTTTTAGTCGCCTCTTACGACAGGCAGAGGATACCGTAGCCCTATTCGTCGCCCGGTACTACAGATATCAATTTGTTTGTATATAGAGATTGCTGATGCTTTAGGTACTATGTCAACCTTGACACTAAGGTTTTCGGAGTATACACTATTCCGACAGCATAACCCATAAAAATAATAGCAAAAACTAGTTATAAAAGCTGTGGGAGGGATAACTCACGCCCACTTGTGGTTTAGAAACCTCAAGATTACTGGCGCCTATAGTGAATGTTAACTGGTGTTTGGTGGCAGTCTAGATGCTAAACGTCTTACTTCAAAAAAGTTAAACAATTCTTAAACACATGTTTAGAAAATTAGTAAACACAGTCTAAAATTTGATTTTTAACCAACGACGTGCTACTACATCATCCACATGTAACATGTAATGGTTGAATGTCAATTTTAGACAGTGTTTAGTTAAACAACAATCCAATTTTTTTTTGGTAAGGCGGTGAAAGTTTTTAGTTGAATGATATCTAATAACATAGGCATATTTTTAAGAGCCACAAACTATTTTTTTTATAATACAGAAAAAAAAAGAAACTAATTTCTTAATAAGAAGTACGCGTCTCTCATAGACAACAATAACATGAAATTGGTATGTTGCCAAGCTGAGGCTAACATAAGGTAATTCAGTGACGGTTTAAGCAGTACCTACTAGCGCCCTGGGTTTTTTAAACAAAGTTTAAATCCTTGCGAATGTTACTACTACATAATTTGAAATTTTAATTTAATCTATCACAATAAGTTTTATGTAAAAATTTGTAAGTTCCAATTGAAGAAATATCAAATTTTCAATAGTTTTGGAATTGCGCTATGATAGTTTGCAATTTAAAATATTAAAAAAATACTACATACATACATACATATCTTCACGCCAAGTCCCTTACGGGATAGGCAGAGAGTATCGAGTGCCAGACCTCACGATCCTGACAAACCTGTCTTGCTAAAAAATTACTCTCTATTTAAATATCAGTAAACTCTATTTACTTATTATTTATATGAACTTAAAATAATAAGTTGTTTTTTTGCAGGTGCCCCTTTGCATCCCCTGGGCGGTTTTCCAAACGCGCCCAGCTCGAACGCCGGTCCTGAGTAAATCTTGCTACCGTACCTTCCAAACGTAGAAGAGTCAGGCTATTCTTCAAGGGGCTAGACATGTGTGTCAGCAGCCAATGAAGTCAACATTAGCGTTCTCGAAGAATTTGCGAAGTGGAAAAACAATACAAGGAGCCGACCCTGGGTTCTTTAGCATAAATATGAGGAACGACCGGGATTAACAATTAAGTAATAGATGGGATGATTAACCATCAAGTGAGTTGTTTACTTGTTTTTGTCTCTCTTATCGTATAATACGTCAATATATCTAATACTAGCTGTCGCGGCGCACTTTTTACCTCATTCTTTAAATGTTTTAATAGTTATTTTGCTATTTGTGGCATAAACAAATTTAAAAAATCAAAGCCAAGATAATCGATCCAACAGAAAGTTAAAAGATTTGTACCAAACAATTCTTTTTTACGGTATTGGTAAGGCGGTGGTAACAATCCAGGCGAGTCGGTGCGAAACTCTATCACCTAGTCAGATGTCACGGTGTTGGTGACGGTAAGGTTTTTTTATGACATTGGAAGGCAAACAAGCAGACGGATTTCCTGATAGTAAGAAATTCCCGCCGCCTAGAGACACCAAAGGTAGTAATGGTGCGTTGCCAACCAGAGGCCGGGATGTTAGGCCTCGAGCAAAAGTAAGTTTACCGACTACCTTACCCTCCGAACCGGAACACGTCATGACGTTATGGCGGCAGGAATACGTAAGGCGGTGGTACCAATCCAGGCGAGTCGCTGCGAAACTCTACCACCTAGTCAGATGTCACGGTGTTAGTGACGGCAAGCCTATGCTCGCCTTTTACGAGCTGCCTGGCACAGGGAGGCAGATGGTCTATTCTACAAAAGAGCCCGGACCAACACGGGACAAAAAATAAGGTAAGATAAAGTAGAGACATATGTCTATAAATGGAGAGATTAAAAACACCAAGCACTATAAATGTAAGTCTATCGAACCTCGATATTTGTAAGTTGGGCGAAGCAATGGGATCGGCGCGAATAACAAATATCTTGACATTTAATAGTAGAAACAAGGCACAATTGCTATAAAACCTGTTATACCGTAAGAAGTTATATGTATATCTGCATAGCGTAATATTGCTTGATAGGTGTAGCTGTAACTGTTCTGTTGCAATATTAAAGACTTGTAGAATGATCTATTGGGCTATTGTCCTCTTATTACAGACTGGCGGTAAGTCCCGGCTTCGCACGGTTATGAAATATACGTGTAAGCCTTCCTCTTTAATCACTTTATCTATTTAAAAAAACCCGCACACAAAGGGATATAAGGACAGAGGAAGTGTCTTTGTTTTATACTATGTAGTGATTAAAAATAATCCTTTTTATAACAACAAGAATTAAACATTCGTTGAACACATGTTTAACTAAACACGATATTAAATTGGATTCTCAACTAATAACATGCTGCCACGTTATCCTCGTGTAGCATGTTAGCTGGATAAAGGTTGGATATCAATTTTAGTAAGTATTTAGTTTAACATTTGTCTAAATCGCTTAGGGTCAAAGTGAAAAAATATCAAATTTTCAATAGTTTTGGAATTGCGGTATGATAGTTTGCTATTTAACCTATTAAATAAATACTTATATGAACTTGAAAAATAAAGTTCATATAAATTTAATAATAAGTTGTTTTCTTGACTAAATAAACGTAAAATCTTACATACATATCTACGCCAAGTCCCTTACGGGGTAGGCAGAGTGTATCGAGTGCCAGACCTCACGATCCTGACAAACCTGTCTAGCTTCCTTCAAATTCATTATCCTTTTCATACAAACACACCGGTTACGAAGACTCTTGACACCACCCTCGGATAGTATCCGATTGATCTGATCGTGGAATGTCAGCCTTGGTCTTCCCGGGTACCTACATCCATCCACATTCGCATTGTATATCTGCTTTGTCAATCTTTCATCTGTCATTCTTTGACTGTCGTCCACATGACTGAACCAGCGGAGCATGCCCTTACGCATTTTAACACCAACACTTTCTTTCAATCCCACTCTTTCTCGGATCTTAAAATAAAAAATTGCATGTAAAATCTTAGTTACACGAAATGCAAGTTAAATTTAAAGAATGAACAGAATTAAAGAACTCTAGTCATCTCGTAGAAATTTCTATCGAAATTACCCCAATCTATTATCTACCTAACTTCGTTGCACCCTTAAACAGTTTGTATAACAAAAATTAAAAGTTAATTTTACCAGGTTTCCTCGCAGTTGTTCCTTTTTTGTTATTTTTTAAACGATCCCTCCACTCAAACAAATATTTGAATACCCAAATTAAACGAAACCGTCCAGGCGCTTTGAAGTTTAAGCAAGATACAAACGAACAGCATCTGATTTTTACAGATATATGTGTATTATTATGTAGATAGAATATTTTAAACACAGTTTTTCAACCATTCTAAGCCGGGACCGGGCCACAATTATTACTATTACATATGTTATAAAAAATATAACCAGGGCACCCACGACTAAGTCCCACAATCTGATAGGTGACAAATCTTTCGGCAAACGGCCACAAACATGTCCAACCCGTCTAGGACTTTTGACGTTATTTTAAAACACATTTATTAAAGCACATGTTCTTTTGCTAACCCGAGTCTGAGATCACCCGAGACCTCATGAAGTCAAGTCCGGACCATTAGGCTACAGATATAATCACTACATAGTATAAAACAAAGTCGCTTCCTCTGTCCCTACGTCCCTTTGTTTGAAAACTCCTTAACGGATTATGATGCGGTTTTTTTAATAGATTAAGTGATTGAAGAAGAAGGTTTATACGTATATTTCATAACCGTGTGAAGCCGGGGCTGACCGCTAGTATAATATATTGTAATGTACTAAAAAGAGCAACCAATTGTAAACATATAACATTCCATCTAATTTTATTTAACCTTCACACACAAAAACCTTGCAGTGAAAATGTTTGGGAATATTTATTGGTTGACGTCTACTGGAAATTTGCATATCAGTTTGAAACTGGTTCTGTTTGTGAAAATGTACATATGCCTACAACCATCGTAACGAGTACATCAAAACCTTTTACCCCGCCTTTGAAAAAAGGAGGAGGTTATACGTTACTCCTATTTTTTTTTATCTTAATCGATTTCTCCGTTATTTCTGAACGGATTGAAGGAGCGTACTTCTGAGGTGGTCCTATTGGCGCCAAGTCTGGATCTTGTAATGAAATCACAAGGAAATTAAGAAAGTAATATAAGTATCTAGATTACTTACGGCCAACGTTAATGACCTATCTACAGTTAAAGATAGGCCTTATAGAGTTTTGTTGCTAAGATTTTTTTCGTAAATTATTGAAAAATAACACCGGTTAGGTACCTGACAACTGATATGAAATAGCACTATCTCTTATCTTAGACAGGTATATTAACTTCTCGTTGAAATCGAAGTCACTCTTTTGAAATTTTTTTGTGGTTAGGTTACCCACACAGAGAACCCGGGTTTCAGTTCAACCAAACTTTTTTTGAATTTTGGTTGGTTTGACCGTGACTGGTGACGTAATAACAGACTATTTCAATAACATCGTTATAATTATTTTTTTGTATTACATTCATTGGCTCTGTACTCTAACGTTCCGGCGACTTCTTTAGGTCCCGGGTACGTAGTACATATATTATTCTGTGTCCCAGGTTGGATCCCCGAACAAAAAAGAAATAAATGGGTATTTTCAATTTTCTAACAAAATTAACGATAACCGGGATTGAGTATGAGTAGACCGTTGTCTTGGCACCTATCACATTGTTGGTTAGTGTCTTCGGCTAGCCGTGGGTGCCTTGTTAATACCTCTGCCTACCTCTTCTGGGATATGGCCGTGAAGAAACATCTTATATTACATTTTCCGCAGTTGGGTATTTTCTTTTAATTATGTAACATAAGGCTGCTCACAACCATATGGCATATAATATCGATAACAAGGTTACCGGAAGGTTACACAATCCGGTAGAAACGGTGTCACACTACTCATTCATTAACCGATCCTCCTTGAGTGAATGGTGTAGGTGTGAAGAATGAGACGGATGTAGGACAGAACGAGATAGAGCATTTTTTAACTGATTCATTTAAGTAGACATCACACCTTCAAAATGATATGAAAATATTCCAAATTCTTAAAGTAGATAAGTTACGATTTTAGAAACTTAAATATTGTTTTTTAACTACATTTGTAGACAAAAGATAAAATTAATTAGGTACAAAAATAAAATACTAAAATATTGAACCATAATTTATAGAAAGTTTGTTTGGAATCGATAACTCGTTTCTGTGTTAACATATTTTTAAAAAATATTTTACCCTTAGAAAAAAACATTACTTGTAAAAAATATCGTGATTTCGAATCGATGAATCTTAACCTGAGAGACGTTACCGTGTAAAAAGTAAATATCCATCAAACCATCAAACAATAACAAGCAGACAAAAAATTAAATAATAATGTGTCTCGTAAAAATCTTTTTAGGTAGTAGGTCCACTATCTTACCTTTAAAATCTTTTTAAAGGTAAGATAGTGGACCTTAACTTTTGGGATAACATAATCAACTATAATTTAATTTTAAGCAGTTGGGTTTATGGCAAAAATTTTGTTAATTATTATACGTTAATTAATTAAAATGTAAAACACTGGAGATTTTTACCAGTCTAGACATTTTATGAGAAATAAGTTTTATGTTCTCACTTTAGTGTCTAAACGTTGTGAGATTTTTAAATTCACATAGTAGGGGAGCCCAAAACGGGATTTTAGGAGTAACTCAGACGCGTCAGATTAAGATATGGGAGATATCCTGTACCATTGCTAAACACCTCTATTATGTATCAAATCTCTATAAAGAGGCGCGCATTTAGGGTTGTCTGTCTTATTTTTTTTGGCTTGAAAATATACTCGAGCGTGTCAGATTAAAGAACGGTGGACTTACGGCCAATGTTAATAATGTATCTCAATATAATGGATTTCAAGCAATCTAGATAGCTGCGTATCCGCCGGCCTATCCCATACCTAATTGCCATATTTATCCTGTCCACAGATATGTTATTGGCAAGCGATAACATAAAAATGGGTCAAAATATCAATCTTGGACAGCAAGTTTTGGATTAGGATTGATTATTAATATTGGCCGTTAATAAACAAAACATACGGGAGTTCAGAAACTTTCAAAAACCAAGTAATATGTGTTAATGGTCCATTACAGCAATCTGTCTGATTGAGTGACTGGAGTTGATGTTTTAGCTTCTAGACACTCTATGCACCGCTAAAAAGGAAAACCTTACATGACCTTTTTTACTCTCCCATATTTAATCATCAAAGTGCAATGAGTCCCCACGACGCTGTAGATACTTCACATTTAGCATCGCGGGCTCCCCTACTATAATAATGTAGACACTAAAAAGCGTCCACGATAACCCGTCCAAAACAAGCCTGACCTGTTTCACAATGTGCTAAATTTTTGGACGGATAACCTTGGCTTTATTTTGTTTGCATTCAAAACGATTTAACCTATTACATCGTTTCAACCATTTAAAACTTGAAAATAGACTTCGTGGTTACCTTCTCGTTAATAAAGATGGATTAAGCACTCCAAGGACCAACATCATCAACTTAACATTATTCTAACTTTAGTCTTTGTTTATCAGTAAGAAGCTTTCTTAATTAGGTCTACTACCAAATATTGTATATTATGTACTAATTTGCTACTACTGCCACTTTAATAAGTAAGTAAGTGTCTTTACACCCATATCCCGGAAAAGGTAGGCAGAGGCACAACCAGGGCACCCACGACTAGCCGAAGCCGAAGTCCCACAATGTGATAGGTGCCACGCCTATCGCCAACCGGCCACATATCCCGGGCAACGTTGCTTTTATTAGAAAATTGAAAATATACATTTTCTGTTTTTTTTTGTTGTCCGACCCGCGGATCGAACCTAGAACCTCAAGAAGTCAAGTCCGACGCCGGGCCGCTAGACCACAGAGGCGATTACACGTTAGGTAATACTATTACTTGAATAAGTAATGACACTAATGCACATATTAGTTTGGCCCTTTTTTATGGTCCCACGGTCAATACCCACCTACTTAAGGTAATAGGTTTGTCGCGGCTTGTACAATATTTGTTTAATCACAAACAATTTTAAAGGCCCTTGCGATAGGATAAACAATATTACTAAGTTACCCATGCTAATATATTGTTTTT
This sequence comes from Calephelis nemesis, assembly GCA_002245505.1. Lineage (NCBI taxonomy): Eukaryota > Metazoa > Arthropoda > Insecta > Lepidoptera > Riodinidae > Calephelis > Calephelis nemesis. The sequence goes on along the minus strand of NJDD01001220.1, from coordinate 194,166 downwards.
TTTTTAAATTCCTTAAGAAGTTTATACGTGAAGTTATTTTAGGCAGCAATCAAGCACACGAGTGTAATGGTAAGAGACAATCGCGGCCTATAAACACCAAATTTGTTATGGAGGTTCACTATCCTGTAGCATGAGTGTTTAGTAGCGGTTTTAGTAATAGCAGCGCCCTGGGCGTAATTTATACGTCGCTCCCTACATGCTGTTCAAAACCATACTGAAAGGTAAATAATATGTAGCGTAAAGGATCTGACGCCCCTTTACAGCTTGGCGCCCTGGGCGGTTGCCCAACCGCGCCATACCCAAACGCCGTCCCTGGCCGTGTTAGTTTAAAAAATGGGCTACTTGCAGATTGACACTGTCTTTATGACAAGTGGTAGATAAGGATCAAGGGGTAGGTAGGCACCCGAGCAAATTGCTGCACATCACTCTACCACATGTGAAATAAGTATAATTTGTATTGATGAAAAAGAAAATCAGAAACCACACTAAACTCTTTAGAGGCACTAAGATCTTATAGTGCTATGCAATTAAAGTATGTTGTTTAGAATGTTCAACTCGGATAGGCATCGTTCGGAATCTTCTTGTCCGAATTACCGCAGAGCTTAAAGTCGAAAGTCTTCGACAAGTGTGTGTTACCGGTGATGACATATGGAACTGAGACTTGGCCGTTAAATGTAGGCCTCTTAAATAAGCTCAGAGTCGCTCAGCGTGCCATGGAAAGAGTTATGCTCGGTGTTTCTCTGTGAGATATGATCCGTAATTCGGTGATCCGCAAGAGAACGAGAGTAACCGACATAGTTCAGAGAGTCAGCAAGCTGCAGTGGCAATGGGCAGGCCACATTGCTCGCAGAACCGACAACCGCTGGGGAAGAAAGGTTCTCGAGTGGCGGCTCCGCACCGGAGGACGTAGTGTTGGACGACCTACCACCCGGTGGACTGATGATCTGGTCAAAATCGCGGGGAGTAGCTGGTTACAAGCGGCTCGTGATCGTGACTTGTGGCGCTCTTTGGGGGAGGCCTATGTCCAGCAGTAGACGTCTTCCGGGTGATAATGATGATGATGATGATGATGTTTAGAATGTTTAAATTAAAACTGCAACAAAACAAACGTCTCTAATGGCAGCAAAAGATCTAACAATAATTTACCTTATCCAATTAAGGTCATTATCTAATCGAGAAGCAATGAGTTCAATTTTCATTTTCAGCGTCACTTTCGTAAACTTAGACAACAAGGACGATTAATTATGGGTTTGAATCATGAACTTAGATTTTAACGACTGAATTTTCACATTTTATATTTTACAATCACTAGGTAGACGATTCATAGAACTGTGTCGTCTGGACTTGATAGCTAATTAGTAACAGTTTACATAAAAAGATTAAAGTATTGTTTGTCCAAATTGTTCCTCCTTTTTTCAGTTTTCCTTACTTACACAAGAATCATTGAAAATATTCCTAATGCCTCTAATGCCTTAAATAAAATATAACAAAAGGTTTTTATCGAGCCGTTTTAAAAACAAAAATGAAAGTTACCAAGTAATAGGTACTTACACTATGAGTGGTTTATCTATCATTGAACAGCATGATTTCGTAACTTCCCGAATACACGAGGAAGCCCCGTTGGCTCCCCGGCCAACAGGTACTCGGAATTAACCAATAGTACCGGACACGTCATACTTGTAGCTAAATTTGATTTAGCACTTGGCACGTGTTGGCGTATATTGTAGACACCTTTTAATGCTGACCTGATGTCTACATATGAAGCTTAATGAGGGAAATTTCAAGAGGAAAATAATGATAAGCAAATGACAACATAGAGATGATAAATATTAATAAGTATATTCACGCTCATATCCCCGAAGACTTAGGCAGAAGCACAACCAGGGCACCCACGACTAGCCGAAGGCAGTAAGTCCCACATCGTGATAGGTGGCAAGCCTATCGCCATCCGAGCACATAATATGCAATCCCGGGCAACGTTAGTTTTATTAGAAAAATTGAAAATATGCTTTTTTTATTTTTTTCGTTTCCTGATCCGGGGATCGAACCCGGGACCTCAAGATGTAAAGTCCGACACCGGACTGCTACATTACAGAGGCGACATGTACATTTATACTTAGTTTACATACTTAAATCAATTTCTGTAACTCTACATAAAGACATGTTTTAAGACAATAAACGTAATTTCTGCGTATTTTTTAAAATGTTAGAAAATAAATAAATAATGAACGGGCCACCCAACTACAAAAATATTTAAAGACTAACATTTTTTTCATCATTTTTAGAGATTCATCATCATCAATCATTTTTAGAGAAGAAAGATTAATTGTGTTACTTATATGTCCAATAAAAAGCAGAGGTCTAATGAATCATCCTTGAAGAAGTCGATTGTGACATTACACTGCAGGACACTTAAAGCTTAATATTAAATGACATCATTTCATATTTCGCATAAAATCTGAAGACCCTGACACACTTCGATTTCGTGTGTCACGTACATTGTAAATGGTAAATAATGACACATTTAGTATTCCTCGTAAGAACACTGCTAAGTATAGAATGGATAAACAATGACCTTAAACGTTAAGGTAACAGTCAAAAATCCTAGCTTAGACCAAATACTATGGAGTTACTACGTA
>NJDD01001220.1:174366-191325 GCA_002245505.1 Calephelis nemesis | reverse complement strand
ACATCCCGGCCCCAGGTTGGCAACGCACCATTACCACCTTTGGTGTCTCAAGGCGGCGTGAATTTCTTACCATCAGGAAATCCGTCTGCTTGTTTGCCTTCCAATATTATAAAAAAAAAAGTAAACGTTAAGGTAACAGTCAAAAATCCTAGCTTAGACCAAATACTATGGAGTTACTACATAAGTAAATGTTAAGGTAACAATAAAAAATCCTAGCTTAGACCAAATACTATGGAGTTACTACGTAAGTAAACGTTAAGGTAACAATCAAAAATCCTAGCTTAGACCAAATACTATGGAGTTACTACGTAAGTAAACGTTAAGGTAACAATCAAAAATCCTAGCTTAGACCAAATACTATGGAGTTACTATGTAAGTAAACGTTAAGGTAACAATCAAAAATCCTAGCTTAGACCAAATACTATGGAGTTACTACATAAGTAAACGTTAAGGTAACAATCAAAAATCCTAGCTTAGACCAAATACTATGGAGTTACTACGTAAGTAAACGTTAAGGTAACAATCAAAAATCCTAGCTTAGACCAAATACTATGGAGTTACCACGTAAGAGCTTAGACCTCAAAGGTGACCTACCTACAATAATTCTTAATCGTTTTTGCAGTGCTAACGTAATCAGTAGGGTTGCTCTTGAAGCTCGGTTCGCGCAATATTGGAAATTGGAATCAAGTATGTCACAAGCTACTTTGGAATATAATACTGGCAAATTATAAACATTTAGTTAATAGTACACAGTAATTTATAATTACGGATCTATTCAACTTATTTGTAACTAAATGTTAATAATCCGCTAGTACTGTGTTCAAAAGTACCTAAAATGACATAATGTACGATTCCAATTTCAAATTCGCATGATATCGAGATTCAAGAGTAACCCTACAAGAAATAGTTTAGTTAATGTGCTCTAATGACAAGAGATTGACGGTCGCATTTTACTCAAACTTTGTTTCTTTTAGATTACAAAGCTTTTTATATTATTTGAAATAAGATGCTGCTGCTTTATTTAAATTTAAAATCGTCATTTTATAGCATAATCTGCAGCTTGGCTCACTGCTGATTAATAGTCATTGGGATAGCAAGAGAGAACAAGCAGACAATGTACGCGACTCTCCTGATACTCCTAATAGTAGGCGTTAGTATTAGGCACACTGTCCAGTGACGAGAATATCTGGCTGACAATCAAATTTTTAATATAGGTTAAACCAGAATTGCACTAACATAATTTAAACAATAAATTGGAAATAGAGTAAACAGTGTGCGATGACATCATGGTTTCGGCCGCTAATATTAAACTTGGCGGGCAGCCACGAGCGCCGCCGTTGATACGGATCACATATTGAAAAAGTTTTTGTATATTTTAGGCAGGATATATTATGATGGCTGTGCGTAATACTTGCACAATAAGTCTGATATCGCGAACACAGGACATCGAAATCTCTGGTGTCTGCTGTCACGGTTGTGTCTTACCTTCAGGAGAGACTTATATTTGTTCCATATCTTACGGTCGCACTCAGAAACGTCAATTAACATTTAATCTATCATTAAGTAGAAAATTTCGATTTAATGACCAATCAAAAGATTATTGACGTCACTGAGTAGCGCCGTTTCGCCTTTAATATTATAAGTTGCTTATAAAAAAATCTTGTCTACTAATATCGTAACGTGCTACTCCGGTTTGGACGATTACCTGAAATCTTAAGCGAGAAGAGTCTTTCTTTTAAAGTTAGCAAAATTTTTAACACGTCTTTTGACAGCTTTTGACACTTTACCCAGTGATCATCTCTAAAAAAATACGCAATAAGCCTCTAGGTCCTTAAGTTGACATTGAACTATTAATATGTTAAGATAGGCAACGTAATTTTTAAACGTGGGGAACCTTGCTTATTTAGTTTATAAAAATAATATTTAAGGAAAACTAAAATTGTTTTTATAACAAAGATCACTTCCTCTTGTTATCACCGCATTTTCCACTCTTTTTGCTATAATGTGAGTGCTCCCTGTTGTATAAATAAATTAACAAATCTAAAAAAAATTAGGAAGAGAATTAGAATTACCTCAAATACTAACGACAAAATGTTTATCAATAAATTCTCAAACAAAATTTCAAAAACATTAGGACAAGGAAAACATTTATTTTTTTCACTTTTTGTAACAACATTTTAGAATTTCAAACGTCGTTTGATATATTTTGGAGGAAAAAATATTTGAAATTGGCAAAAATTTTTCTTAGGTGTTTTGTTTGTTTCGATTCTGTTATATTGTATTCATATCCTTCTTATGGTAACGGAGCGTCAAATCCCTTGCGATTGGAAAGCACCTATATGAATCCCGTACCAGTACATTTCTATCAGTATGAATAGAGTGAACATACTATCCGGTATTTCGCAAAGAACGCTTTCTCTCAAATGAAAGTGAGTATTTATATTTGTACTCCCAGTAGTATTTATATACATAGCTAATCCGACCTACATTGAAAGGTACTTCATTTGTAAACAAACTATTACAACATGCAGACTGTACCTTTTTGCCATAAGAATAGAATAAGGCACTTGCGCCTAAGATAGCCCCGTTCTTAAGATGGCCCATTTTCAATATATTGTATTTTTTAAAGTTTGAAAGAGTTTAAATATGTTCCGAAGATAGTACATAGTTTAAACTCAATAGTCAATAGTAGTCTATCTTGAAACGTAAGGTTGCAAAATTACAGCACTCTTAAAGCAATGCTAAAGAAAGATGTCTGAATCTTAAACATTCTTCAAAAAATATTTAGGATGCCCAAGATAATTTGTCAACGGATTCATCATCATCGTCTGCGTAATGGACAAGTAGGAAAACAAAAATCTTTCTTATGAAACTAAGAAAAAACAATCCTGAAAGAGGAGACACATGTGCAAGAAATTAAAAAAAGCGGTTCATCTGTCGTATGATAAGTAATTATCGTAGTCCACTAACAGATTGCACCGATACAGTCAGCACTAGAAGACCCACCTGTTGACTGTTGTCGCTGTTATAAAAATACTAGCTGTTGCTTGCGGCTTCACCCGCGTTTTCACAGGAACCCGTTGTGCGATCGAGATTAAAAGTAGCCTATATCTATCTATCTGTGTTCCAAATTTCAGACAAATTCGTTCTGCCATTCGAGGGTGTTTGTGAGTACATACGTATTTACAAACTTTCACATTCATAAAATTATACAAAAAATATAAATATAAAAATAAGTACGCATTCAGTGATAATGACTTCAGCTGATTTGTAAATAGACATATTTTCATCATTCATTCATCATTGTTATTCTATTCACTCTTGTTTCTACGAAATCTAGTAATCATTTCTTAGGTAACGGCTTTTATAGTAATTTACATTTTGTTATCAAAAATACTGTAGTACCAGGACTTCATTAGAGCCTTGCGCCGAATTGGTCACGGCTATTTTTGTATGATATTGAAAACCGCAAGTTGTGTCAAGGCATCATCTAATATCGCCTTTCCACGAAGCAGTTATACTTAGCGTAGGTTGAAGTTAGTGGTTTTTTTTCAGAACTTTGGCTTCTATGTTTCAAACTTTTCTCTTACATTTTTAACCTCGTCCATCATCCTATCACTAATCCCTTTTTTAATGGATTGTTTTTTAAGGGATATGATAGCAGTGTTCTGACAGCAGTAGACGCCCGTTGCCCATATAAACTACTTGTATAATCCACTGTAATCATTTACTTACTTGCTAAGAAATACCAACATTGCGGATATGAAGCCTCTGTGGTCTAACGGTCCGGCGTCGGACTTGACTTTTAGAGGTCCCAGGTTCGATCTCCGGGTCGGACAAAAAAATTTGAAAATGTGTATATTTTCATTTTTATAATAAAAAATAACGTTGCCCGGGATTGGATATGTATGCCCGGTTGGCGATAGGCTTGCCACCTACCACATTGTGGGATTTAGTGTCTTCTGCTAGCCTCGGGGATATGTTTAGTTTAGTTATTTCAGACCTCAGACTCTGCCTTGTGTTCTGGTTACCCTTTCATCAGCGCTTGCCACTGTCTTATATCGAAATGAAATAGCCAAAAAACTTACGCAAGATTCTTGATATGTCAGTCTCCAATTGATAACACAACATTATGATCACATTCAAGAATGAAGAAAGCCTTTACATAAAGCGTATCGTCCTGTTTCTTTTCTGGAAATTTGTCTTATTAACAACCTGTCAATCCCTTAAAAGGAACAGATATATATCTACATAGTTTGGTCTATTGAATACCTGATGACAAATCTGTAGGTAAAGATATCCCACAATATCCAGGTAAAGTTCTTGGGTCAACCTTTTTATAAAAACAAAAAAAAAACAAATCAAGAACTTGTAATTCTTGCACCGAACTGTAGGTTTATTCTTGAAAAAAACTCGATTTCAAACAAACTGGAAATTGGAATCGGTATGTTTTATTAGACGTACTCTTGAAGAAGAGTGTACAGTTGAATAAGCAGATTATTAACATTTAGTTCCAAAAAAATCAACGTATCCGAAAAACATAGGTATTTATTCTTTGCTAGCTGCCTGTTCTGGCTTTGCACGGATAGTAATTTTTTTGATCATAAATTGAAATTTAAGATATCCTATCTTTCAAGTTGGATCAAAATGCACACGATGTGCAAGTTTGATTGAAATCGGTTAAGTAGTTTAGAAGTCCATAGACAAACAACGTGACACGTTATTTGTATTTAATATTATTAACCAAATGTTAATAATTCGCTAGTATTGTGTTCAAGAGTAGGTACCTACCTAAAATGGTATATCCGATTCCAATTTCCAGTTTGCATTGCCATCGAGATTCAAGAGTAAACCTACTGTTCAAGACTATTTCTATATATTATTGTAAAGAAATCCGCGAGATGCGTCAGAGAATCATCATCTTTATTTTATAGTCTCCCTTCCAAGAAACATTAACACTTAGCGTAGGTTGAGGTTATTGTTTTCTGAAATTTATATTTTACAGTTAATACTGGACTCTTTTTAAACCATCTTTAAAAAAGGAGGAGGTTTTTAACTCTGTTATGTTCCTTTTATTTTTTTGTAAGTAATTGTCACGCGATTGCCCAGCAAATAGCTAACCGATATTTATGTTTTTTTTTGGAAAGATTGGTCATAACTCATAATTCCGAGATGGTCAACTAGGTATTAATTTTGTCATAATCTGACAAGTGGTTTTTGAGTTATCGTTTTAGTTAGGTAGGATGTTGGTTTAATTTGTGTGGGACCAATTCGGAATCATTTATCGGCTATTAGTAGAAGATCCGAACCTATAACGACCTACATCGAGCTGATAATAACATGAAACATATTTTGTAATAAATTAAGTATACTATTAAATTTTTCGATTCTTTTGCAAATAACCGTTTTTTTAGTATTTTTTTAAAATGTACCTATAATAAATTTATTTTAAAATGTTTCGTCCTCTTTTTCTCTCGATGCAGTTCGACGTAGGTTCGAATCTTAGACTAATCTTCCGAAAAAAAATTTATGAAATCGCAACGTATCTACCTAATGAAATACCTACCTACTGAAGTCGGTTTTTGCACTTTTACGAAAACTCAAAAAACTTCTACCTTATGTTTCTCATAAGAAGTATATATAAATTTGTTTGTCTGTCTTATTTGCAAAAAAAAATATGGATACAGAAATATGAAATCTGTATATTCACATTTTACAATGTTGACCTACGTCTAAGAACAAGCCCAGTTGATCGGCATTCGGCTCTAATCTAAAGTGAAAGAGTTAATTATTTTGCCAAAATAAGCTTACCGGCTAGTGGCTACACCAATGATGAGCATTCCTCGACGTAGACATTGTAAAATGTCAATGTAACTACATTTCATGTCTTTGTATTTAAGGAAGTACATTATGTTTTATGAAAATATACAGACCGATGTTTTTTTTATTTTAGCACTTGCCCTGTGCTTGTCTAAAATTCATACAAATTTTAAGAAAAGAAAAAATTTCGTCCCTGGTAGGAAGTGAACCTGTAACCTTTCGTCTCAAGCCGACGAATGCTCTAACCATTTGAGCTACCTACTGTTTTTTTATTTCCGCGGCGAAATTTTTAATTCCTTTCTTACCAGTTACCGTTACCGTCAGTAGTTCAAATTGTTCGAGCATTCGTCGACTTGAGACGAAAGTTTACAGATTCAAATCCGGTCTGCGGGAAAATTTTTTCGTTTTTCAAAATTTATAGGAATATACAGACCAATTTATATGTAGGTACGCCTGAAGTATGTGATGTTACTCCTCAGGTGGGGATTTTAAACTAATCTCTCACGTTTATCACCTTCCGTGCCTACTTAAATAAATTTAAGGAAGGAACGTGAAAGTGACGAAAAATGGGTACTGAACTTAAAGTTGACAAGGAAAGGTAAAGAAAATTTGGCCTTATATCCCGGCCTCAAGACAGCGACGCACCTGTAACTTCTATGGGGTGTATGTCACGGTTGTCTCTTATTATATACGCTGACCTCTAACCTCAGACCAGTAAAAAGTATTTTATTGGTATATTTTATTTATGGTTTCTAATTAGATACCTAATAGTATCTATTAATAAACCACGGTTGTCTCTTACCATCAGGAGAGGCTAATATTTGCTGTTTTACCTATCCCATAAAAAAAGCGTTCAAGTTTTAGCAAAATTCTACCACATAGGTTGCACGGTGTTAGTGATAAGAAAATATTTGAAAGCTGCTGTCAAGGAGAATGTTTTCTTCTAAGAAGCTTGGAATCAACTCTTAAATCTAGGTATATCCTACATAGATACAACATACTACATACGTAGGTTCCTACCTGTCAACCAACCTCTTGTTGCAAACTGCAACTGCTTCCTAGTCATCGCCAAAAGTAAAAGTATTTTTGAGATATATTGGCTTATAGTGATTTCGTTGAATAATTAATTATTAGATTCTCTGGATTAAAGTGTTGAATTAAATTAGGTTCAAGTAGAATGAATGAAAAAAATGAGATCCCATTTCGCGTGGTTATCGCAACGCGACTGGGCGAATGGACCGATTTTGCTTATTCTTTTTTGTTGTATTAGTTACTGTGAGGAGACGAATCTTTTAAAGAGAAAAACCGGGAAAATTTATGCGAAAGTGGGAAAATCCACACTTCAATTTTGTTCATACAAACTGTTAGTAGCTGTTAATGTCAAGCGATAGGTACGAAGTTCGCTGGATCGGCTAAAAGTTTGTATAATTCGGTACATAAGACAACTTAATTAAATAACATAATATCTAAAACGATACATACTTAAATTCAGTAAACATGTACCTATAAGGATTTTTTCTTTTAAATAATCTTGAACACCTTAAAAGTGGGAACCTAGGTAGGGTACCTGGTCGTTTTGTCGTTTTATGAAATCACTGATATCAATTGCAAATAGACCTTGCTTGCTAACAAGATATACGAAGAAAAATCTTGTTTTAATTATATCTACCCAAATGTGCAATGTCTCTACAATGTCGTAAAAAATAATAATAACTTACAAATAACCGATTGTCTTTCTCCTTAAACTCTTAACACAACACTAAACAGGAAACACACTATTTTACCACAAAAATAATATGGTTAATTTTTCACCACTAGTCATAATTTTATCATAAATCGAAAAAATATTTCATCGAACCGATTTTTCTTACGTGCGATTGAAAGTCGTTCGCGCGCGGAATGACGTGCTGAGAGGAGGGCCGAGGTAAGATCGTGAGGAGGTCTTGAGTTTATTTTAGCGCGCTCCGTTTGAATAATTCGCGGGAAAAATATGTCGGATATCCTGCTCGTACATTTTGAAACCAAACGACTTGTTTGATGTTATTACTTGGTTATGATTATATCATATATAGTCAGAGAAAACTATGTTTAAGCTATTTATTAAAATGCAAAGATAATATGACTACCTATTTTGACATTTTTTTTAATAACTTGGTTTTAAAATAGTGATTGAAGCAGTGTTTTGGTATTTTAATAGAATGTTACATACAATGGTGATTATTCTATAAACTGATAGATGGCACTGATAGCTAAATTAGTTTGTTTTTGGAAACTAGTGATCAACGCGTAGTAGCAATTCAAAGTTACACATATAGATGGCGTTGAAAGTTGTAAAAACTAGCAAAACAATCTTACTACCAACCTACTTATTAGCCACTCTCCTGGGCAAATGGTTCAGGAAGTGGCGCATAGAAGTGAACCCTGATAAAAGTGCAGCGGTGTACTTTAATCGAGGTGACAGACCCAGCGAACGGGTGGTGTCCAGGCGTAGCCCGGGTACCATCAAACTGTTCGACAGAGTGATCCCCTGGGAAAATTCAACAAAATACCTAGGGATCATTCTAGACAAAAATATGTCGTTCGGACCGCATATTACGCGAGTCACGAATAAGGCTAAGTTCGTACTTAGCCGTCTCTACTATCTTATTAATAAACACAGTAAAATGTCACTTCGCAACAAAGTGACACTTTACAAAACGTGTGTCAGACCCATATTAGCATACGGTAGTGTAGCCTTCGCCCATACCTTCCCGACTCATTTAAAAAAGCTACAAGTCGTTCAGAATAGATTCATGCGAACTGCCACGGGCGCTCCGTGGTACGTTCGCAACGAGGACCTACATCGCGACCTCGATTTACCCACGATAGCGCAGCATTTCAAAGAACTATCCGAACGTTACTTTGAAAAAACTGCTACCCACCCGAATCCGTTGTTAGCTTCCACATGTGACTACACACCGGTCGCGAACGCGCCCCCTAATCATAGAAGACCCCGCCACGTGTTATCGGATCCTCCGGACCAAATAACCGTGGCGAACCAAACCGGAACACGACAAACTCACATCACAACAACATCACACTACACCGTCGCCTCCGGTCTCGGCGACGAAGACCTCTCTTGCGCCCGGCGCCTAACGCCGGGTAAAGAGCCGCCAATACTCCTCCTTCCAATCCACCCAGTAACCAGAACGCAGCACCAAGTCGAGGTACGGTCTCCCGGGAGACAACCCTTGTTGCTGGCGTTGTAGGGAACAGTCCAATCCATCTAAATAATGATGTCTCGGGCTGAGCACTCTGCTCGGCCCACAAAGCTCGGTGAAGTTGCATAAAATCGCGAGATTAGCAACAATTTAGTCATTCAAAAAAAAAAAACCTACTTATTAAAAACATACGAAAATATTAACAATTTTAAGAAGATTTATATACGGGACCCAAATACTCGTAGGTATGCATTTGTTGCCCCTTATGGCAATGCACCCAGTGTATATTTCGGAACTCGCGCTACAAAAAAATGATTAGGCCACTTTCACATTACAGTGCTATTACACGACCTACGCGCTACGAGCACGGTAATATTACGAGAGCGCAATAAAATAGGTATTAATTGTAGTATATTATGATTATCTTCGGTATACGTAAACAAATGTTGACCATTTCAGAACCTATCTTTCAAAAAAATAATGACTAAAATCGCGACGTGGTACCTACCTAATAAAATAGTTAAAGTCGGTTTTTGCAATTTTACTGCGCTTAATTATTTATTAACTTTATAATTGAACAAAAATGTATTAAAATTGGTAATTTTAAGAATTTGCCAATTTGATGTTTTTGAAGGCAAATTTTAATACAATAACTCGAAAACTGTGCAAAATCGCAGAAATATAAGAATGATTCAGGGTATGTCCTGTCCTTGAAATTCCGATTGACATTACTTTTTAGGACATCCAGTATAGATGACATTTACAATTCGACCAAAGTAATTAGGTATTTCAATTAGATACATTTTTTAACTGAAGTGACAAGCCATATTGATATGTACTTTTACCCTAGGCGTCCGAAAATCCCGTTTAGATTTTTTTCAGTGTATACTAATAAACAATTATATTTTATTTAAACTAATTATTGAATTAATTATTTATTTAAATCGCCTCTGTGGTCTAGCGGATCCGGTGGATCGGGCAACAAAAAGAAAATTTGGGTTTTCCAATTTTCTAATAAGAAAAAAATGTTGCTCGGGAATGGATATGTGCCCTGTTGGCGATAGGCTTGCCACCTATCACATTGTGGTACTAGTGTCTTCGGCTAGTTGTTGGTGTCCTGGTTGTGCCTCTGCCCATCTCTTCTGGGATATGGGCATAAAGATACATTCTTTTTATTTAAACGATGTTTTTATAAAATATAATGTAATGGCTCTGAATTTCAAAAAAGCACAGAGTGTTTAATCATTAACAGACAATTTTTTATGTGAAACATCTAGGCATATAGGCAGGTATAAAAACGTAGTTGGCCCTGGCGACACCTACTTGCAGTGCACGCTCAGAGCCCAGGGGAAACATCCAAATTCAATGCTAATTATTTTCATCTGTTACTGAAGCGACAAATGAAAATAACTAAATTGTGGCAATTTACAATTGATATTGTTTTTTTTTCAATAAATTTAAAGGATATTTATGAAATAAATTTACCATTTTCTGTAAAAAAAGTCGTAGTATTTTAATATCTCATCATCATAGAAAAAAATTGAAAAGACAAGAATAATGCACGGACTAAATAAGTCCGTGTATGTGATGATAAATAACATTACCACAGTGTGCACAGTGCACATGATCGATGATTGAAATCGTGAATATTACTACTACAGGCACTACTGTTAATTATGCTTGTGTGAGTTTCATATGCACATCACGTACCTATTTATCATAAAAAATTGAGCAATCATACTACATTTTGATAAATTGAAATATTGTTTTATTATTTATTAGTCAAATAATGACAATCAGTCGTAACAATGTTTAGAATAATAAACAAAAATAAGTTTAAATAAAACCAGACGGTCATTCCGTTAGTGTGTGTATCCGTATCGACGAAAACGTTGGATGAGTAAGCGAGATGGAGAGACAGAGTCAAGTTCATGACTATACGGAGAGTGTTGTCCACAAATAATATCGAAAAAATAATAATTGATAATATGTTTGGTACCTACTTTTGTCAAGACTTAGACTTACCTCAGAACTAAAATGTATGTACGTTTTTGTTTAATTTTGTTTACAATAATTAAAAAAAACTACAAAAGCTTTTTCCTTGATTTCCTTGGAATCATATCAGCAGATCCAGACGTAATGACATGGGACCACCTTGGAAGTACGCTCTTTCTAAAAAAAAATTTGGTATACAAATGACACAGAAATTAACGAACATACATAAAAACAACACAGTCTTTGTAATGTAACCTCCACTTTTTTCGAAGATTTAAAAACATATTTCAGATCTATGTTCAAATCCTATCTGGGGAGAATTTTTTTCTTTCTTTAAAATTCGTAGAAATTTAACCCGAGAACAAGTCAACTGCTAAAATGGAAAATTTAAAAAAAACTCATTAATAATTATCTTCCAAGCAACCAGAAGGTACGGTATAAAAAGCAAAAACGTTATAGATAAGTAGGTGTGTGTTTATTTATATTACGTATTTTTAATTATTCATTTACATTATTGTCACTTTTTTATTTTTACATCTATTACCTGCAGTAATAATTTTCTGTCAAATGATGTGACTGTAATGTCTCTTTCTATTGTAACTGTTTTGAGTATTAATGTAATTTTAGTTTGAAAATAGGTATGCAGCTCTGGAAAATGAGTTAATATCGTAGCTAATTCGATAGAAACAAATGTTATGTATTTATCTTAATCTTCCGTAGTAATAGTAACTTCCACATAAAATTTAAATTTACACTTATACGGTAAAGTAATATTTCCTGGTTGAACTGTCCACCATTGGTATCGATGACAAGGAACGGAAATATCCAATGTCAGGTGATCTTAAAGACCTTGCATCCTAGCACCCTCCTAGGTAAGTAGGCTCTAGATCCCTATCGGCCCTAGCTCTAACATACACTTAATATGTACATAGATAGATATGTGCAGGATGTCTGCACCACTGGACCTATAAGGTAACAGAAGGAACCCTACCGATAGGATAGGTTTGTTGGGTTAGGTTGATAGAATGTGGTGAATTTCTTAAAGCTGATCAAGCAGGTCCAATTGACCAATTAAGGACGTGGAGAGGATGGTGAATGAAACGAGAACCAAGGTTCAAATCTAGTCTATTGAATAAAATCTTCAGTATGCATAAATTTATCCGACACACACATTTATATACAAATTTATGTATTCCATCTGTGTACATTGTGGATGCAGCATCTTTTGGTGTTATGCCATCATAACGTGCTCATCTGTGCCATCTGCTGGCCTCTTAACCTCCGCATGTCAGTAGTTACTATGTATGTTTAAAGTTGCTATGGTCACGTTAAACACTGATAAAAAATTAGAAACATATGTTGTAAAATTATAAGTAAAATAGTAAAAACACATGTCGGTTCCACATCTTTAAATTGGAAGATCAGATTTAGGGCATCCAGATTTAAATATAGGATAAATAAGTATTTGCAGCAAAACAGCAGTACATACGAAAATTTTTACGGATGTATTGTTTGTTAATGTTTCACCCAAAAAGTGCAACGGGATTTTGATGAAACCTCACAGTACTACTGGTTATACTTTAGAAGAATAACACATAGACTATAAACTCCTCGACCGCGACCTCCTCGTTGGTCGAGTGGCTAGTGTACACTCCTAACTACTCTGACCAACCGCGAGGCTTGGGTTCGATTCCCGACGGGGGCAGGCATTTGTGTGATGAACATTTAAATGTCTGCATTTCCGGGTCTAGTTGTTTATTAAGTTTGTTCTGATATCTATTTAAGTATTTCTATGTATTAGAATCGTTGACTAGCACCCATAACACAAGCATATAATTTGCTTACTTTGGGGTTAGATTCAATTTGTGTGATTTGTCCAGGGATATTAATTTGTTTATTTAAACTATAGAATTTTTGTACGATTTGTTTGGCAGACTAAGCCGCTGGTGTAAAGTATTATGATAAATTGGAAAGCATGTCTGTTATGCTTTCAAAGCTAAACCGAGACATTGATGATAATGAAATTTGATATGTATGTAGTTAAATACCGCAATTCAAGCACAGGCAACTGTATTTCTTGTTCCGTGAACTTCTAAAGTATCAGAAGATATAAAAAATGTATGAAAATCGTATATAACTATTCTTTTCTGATGAAGTCGCAAGTAAACAGCTGCTGATATGTATTTTTTATTATGGCGTTTTGCAGAGGCACGCGATTAGTCTATTTTAATAAGAATTACATTATATCCTTTTCCTTAGAGACATAACATTGATACATTAGTGAAGTTGAGGTTAAAAATCATTAGAAGACATAATAAATAAGGTTAAAAAAGCTGGTATCAACTGTGTAAATTAAATTATAACTTGTAGCAGAAGTGACAATAACGAACATATCGATATAATTTCGATAACTTTTTGCACTTCACTAATATATTATGAATCATCGCTTGCCGCATGGTGAGATAATTTAACTTCAAAGCTATTGGTCGATACGCCTCTGCAGCAAATTCGTAGCCAATCACAAAATAGATTGGGAAGCGTCTCTCCCCCATAACGGCTTTCATATATAAATGCTCGTAACGGAATTTTCACCAATATTATTCGTTCAGCAACCCTCATAGCCGGTCGCGCTGAACGTCGACTGACAAATTATTTATTAATTTATTTCTACGTTAAGTACAACAAAACTCAATCAAAATGGTAAGTTTTATTATCTTAATTTTTATAAATTTGATAAAATTGCATTTACAGTTCAGGGCTTCATAGAATTGAATGAATCATAAAAACACCGGTTGGTCGCGATGTCGCCATCTTGTCAGCACTCTATCACGAGGCCGGTTTCTATTCTGTTTTCAAATGTTGGAATTCTTTATCTGATTCAAAATGTTCTAGGCATTCTTGAAATTTTGTTTTGTTTTAGTTTTGATAGCAAGTTATTCCAAAGTGATTATAGGTACCTATTTTCAAGTTGTATCGACACGCCCAAAAGTAGCATGTAGTATTCACAAATTTTTAAATTGTTTTTGTTTATTACATTTTAGAAAAGAAATACTTATCAATTTCCCGTCTTTAATTAACTTAATTGTTAAATTCCTGATTTTTATTAAAATATGTGATGACGTGTTGTTGACCTCATTCAAGGCGTTGTGCTGATGATGTCACCATTTTAACTTTAAGTTACCATAAATAGAATTATTTCCAAATAAGTTCACGCCCATGAAGTTCATAATTTCAATTAAGCAAAATGTTTTTAAAATTTAGATCATGGTCTAGGAAATCCACCACATAGTTCAATGTACTTTCATTGCTCCTTTTTCGTACCACATTTGAGCTTCAGATTAATATTTTTTTAAAAAGAATAGTTAGATAGGTAATTATGCGAAGTTATGAAATTAATCTCTAGAGTCTTTGTGTTATTTATACAAAGCTTTTTACTTAATTTGTGCTGTTCTATTTTTTGTTTACCATTACTTGGTCACTAGTTATTTATCGGCATGGAAGTCATCGGCAATTCTACCTTCCAACTGGAACACGATGTGTTGGCAGGAATATGACTTAGAAGTAGAGGACTAATTGTACATTAAAATAAATTTAATTCTTCTGAATTCTAATACATATTATCTTTAACAGCGTGAGTGCATCTCAGTACACGTTGGCCAAGCTGGTGTCCAAATCGGTAATGCTTGCTGGGAGCTGTACTGTCTGGAACATGGCATTCAACCTGACGGCCAGATGCCAACAGACAAGACCATCGGGGGTGGAGACGACAGTTTCAACACCTTCTTCAGTGAAACCGGCGCCGGTAAACACGTGCCTCGCGCAGTGTTTGTCGACTTGGAACCCACAGTAGTTGGTAAGATAACTTCTTTGAATAGCAATATTTCATTTTACTGCCTATACATTCATCATTTGGAAAAATTGAATGCCTAGGTATTTCAAATGTGAAACACAGTTCAATATGATTAAAAGAAAGAGGGAAAATACTACTATTGATTTTTACTTTTGTTTGTTTTACTTGAACGGTACTGAACTGACTACTGAAGTTGTTCTAGCCTCTACTCATTAGTTCTAGTATACTCTTGATGTCATTTCATGAATATTAATTCATGTGTAACAAACACATCAGGAAAATTAAAAAATGAAATTGTTTACATGTTTCTGCACAGTAGGAAAATGGCAACTAATTGTGATTTTCTTTGTCCACAGATGAGGTCCGCACAGGCACATACAGACAGTTATTTCATCCAGAACAACTTATCACTGGTAAGGAAGATGCGGCCAACAACTATGCCCGTGGACACTACACAATCGGCAAGGAAATTGTCGACTTAGTACTTGACCGCATCCGCAAACTGGCTGACCAGTGCACAGGCCTCCAAGGTTTCCTCATTTTCCACTCCTTCGGTGGAGGCACTGGATCCGGTTTCACATCACTCTTGATGGAGCGTCTCTCAGTGGACTACGGAAAGAAGTCTAAGCTCGAGTTCGCCATCTACCCAGCTCCCCAGGTCTCAACTGCTGTGGTTGAGCCGTACAACTCCATCCTTACCACCCACACCACCCTTGAGCACTCCGACTGTGCCTTCATGGTAGACAACGAAGCCATCTATGACATCTGCAGACGTAATCTGGACATTGAACGCCCAACTTACACCAACCTCAACCGTCTTATTGGCCAAATTGTATCATCCATAACTGCCTCTCTGAGATTCGATGGTGCCCTCAATGTGGACCTTACTGAGTTCCAGACCAACTTGGTGCCCTACCCACGTATCCACTTCCCACTGGTAACTTACGCACCTGTCATCTCTGCAGAGAAGGCATACCATGAACAGCTCTCTGTCTCTGAAATCACCAACGCCTGTTTCGAACCAGCTAACCAGATGGTGAAATGTGACCCTCGTCACGGAAAATACATGGCTTGCTGTATGTTGTACCGTGGTGATGTTGTGCCCAAGGATGTCAACGCTGCGATCGCTACCATCAAGACCAAGCGTACCATCCAGTTCGTCGACTGGTGTCCAACTGGTTTCAAGGTGGGCATCAACTACCAGCCCCCAACTGTTGTCCCTGGTGGTGATCTTGCTAAGGTCCAACGTGCTGTCTGCATGTTGTCCAACACCACCGCCATCGCCGAGGCTTGGGCTCGTTTGGACCATAAGTTCGACCTTATGTACGCCAAGCGTGCCTTCGTCCACTGGTATGTCGGTGAGGGTATGGAGGAGGGTGAGTTCTCTGAAGCTCGTGAGGATTTGGCTGCCCTGGAGAAGGATTACGAAGAAGTTGGCATGGACTCCGCAGAAGGTGAAGGCGAGGGTGCTGAGGAATACTAAGTTGGCTTATTATTTATTCAGCGCTCACACCGATACATTCCGGTGATTGAAATAAAAGAAAGACTAAAATATTTACGTATTTCATTTTATATCTATCTAGGGACGAAATTAATCAGATTGCTAACCCATAAGAGTTCAAACTGCTTTGAATTCGATGTCAACAAAGTTTTATTTCTAGAATCAATCCTTTTTACAAAATACTAATTCGATTTTACTAATGCTTGATTACCTAGGTACTACGGAACGTACCTACTTGTACCGTTAGGGCTGATGTTCCTGGGTTAGATTTGAGAAAACCAAAGCGATTTAACCCTAGTTAAAAGCTAACTCTGATTTAACCGATTCCTTGCCACCTTAATTTTTCGAGCCTTTCCCTTATGGCCCCATACAAAATTTAATGACGCGCGAGTCGCGTCATTGGCCCTCCTGACTGACGACGCACCTAGCGCGTCGTTGGCCACCGGTAATGTTAATACGCTATTTTAAGCTATAACAACCATAATAAAGTAAGGTGAGACCTGTTACTGAGTATTATATGTTATTAATATCATTACTGTGTGTTTAAAGTCACTATCTACCTGTTTTATAGAAGATGGAAGGTAAGTAATAGA
>NJDD01001220.1:150023-167392 GCA_002245505.1 Calephelis nemesis | reverse complement strand
GGAGGTACGATACAATACAACAACTCTTTATTGTACACCAGATACAGAGAAATTACAAATACATCAGAATAACAAAGTATGAAGACAAAGGCGGCCTTATCGCCAAGTCAGCGATCTCTTCCAGACAACCCTAAAGTATGGAACAAGATTTAGCGAGATACCGTATTCTTTTCTATAGGTAATACCTACTTTTTTAAATAACACTTATACTTTTCCACGATAATTTACGTGTATTGAAGAGAAGTACGAGTGTAACTTCAAATGTGTACATAGGTATGTAATCGATTTCCTACAAGTACCGACGACAAGGTTGAACTCTCCCAAAACACATCCAAAGCGGTAAGGACGGATGCACGATGATTGTAGCACCTATCTTATATTTATATTGATTTGTAACATCATAGCATCGAAAATTGGATTCTATGAAAGAGCATTAGGTACTTGTCCTTTTTATAGTACCTACCTATAATCCTGATTAAAATCGTGCATTCATTTACTCGTATTATACGACCTAACAGACGATAATTAAAAAGTAGTATTTTCACGCCCATATCCCCGAAGAGGTAGGCAGAGGCACAACCACGGCACCCACGACTAGCCGAAGGCACTAAGTCCACAATGTGATGGGTGGCAAACCTATCGACAACCGGCCACATATCCAATTCCAAGCAACATTTTTTTTATTAGAAAATAAGAAAAACCACATTTCCTTTTTGTTCCCCGACCTGGGAATCGAAACCGAGACCTCATGAAGTCAAGTCCAATACTTGGACCGCTAGACCACAGAGGAAAAAATAAGAACTCCTAAAACCATAAATATGAATTATCTAATTTTATCACACAAAGGCTTGGCCTTGCCAAGAATCGAAGTCCAGCACCGTACATAATCAGTAGGTACCTATTTGCTTCTCATAAATCAACAAGCCACAATTTATAATTCTTCTGACCAATGGGTTTGTAACCTAATTCCTCCTTAGCGGTTGAACCGATTTGCTCAATGTTTGGTACCTGTAAAGGAGTATTTATATTCTTTGCTGTAAAGGGTAGGTAAGTAGGTACACACAAGTGATGCTGTCAGTATGTCATCATTTACCGATTTAGTTATTAATACCAGAGATAAATAACAAAACAAAATACGATTTAAAAAATATAGAGAAGTTAACAATGTTTATCTTAATTTCGCGCCAACATGATACCTACTAAATCTATTCCTAGATTATTTCCTGTTGTTTAAGGTTAGAAGTCATTGAACGCTGCTATATTTAACAGACTCCCGCGTTTTCCTTTGGAGATTTTTATTTAAAACATCTTTCGTGGATGCAGCTTGATTTCGGATACAAAATTTGAGAATTTTTATAAACTTGTTCCTATTTGTTTTGTATTTTGAGTTTTGCGACGAGTCGCCTGGATTGGATCGACAATTTCAACTAATTATGTTGCCGTCAGCACTAACTTCTTAGCCATAAGCACAGAGCAATAAAAGGTACTTAATCTAAAAGTATTAGAAGATCTTCAGGTTTGCAAACCGCAAAATATAAAATAGGTATGTAAAGACAACGGACAAGCGCACTGCACACGTCTCTATTTTCTGATGGTACGAGACAGCCGCGCCGCATCCTACAGATACCATAGATGTCATAGGTGCGCCGCTGACCTATGGACGAGATGTAGTTTGCCTAATGTCTAAATCTACAGGCTACCTTGTCCCGTGGACCGTAATACGACAAAGCAAAATACGGACATAGAGGCAGCAGCAAGATGTAGCAATGGATGAATTTGAGAAAATTGCTGAACAGCAGTCCGCTAGTTCGCAGCTAGTACCGCTATTGGTCTTGTTGACAATAATCCATTTAATCCATACTCGCCTTATAAAGGGCGACACGCAAGAAGGCAGATATAATATGGTCTATTCTATAAACGGAAATAGGACCATTACAGGAAAAAAATATTTTTTTCTTATGTTATCTAATTAAAAAACAAATGGTACAAATTATCAACAGAGTAGCTTCAAAGTATTTCCACAAATCTCGACTAAGGCGGGGCGGTATCCTAAGCTATACATAGTAATGTTGGCGTCTGTGTCGCCGGCTATGTCGGCGCTACCAAATATAGCTTCAACTGGAATTCATGACACATGTGTCTTTTTAATATGCGTCGCATTTAAGCATTCACTTGTTTTTGTGTCATACATTTTTAAGAAAATATTAAACGCTAAAACACTGTTTCTTAAAAACTGTGAGTCTAACATGGCGTAATATACTCCGAGATTCAACCTGGTATTATAGTCTTTATTAGGTACAATGTGATGCAGAGTATAATTTAATCTTACTCCTACATAAGACCATGTTTTATAATGAGACGGTTTATTGTTTGAAAAATCTTGGTTGCAGAGAAATTTCTCTGTTCTTCTGACGCTAGGTTAGGAAATTGTGATTAATAAGTACTAATAATTATTATAATAAATTAATAATAAGTATTGCATATCTTTACGACGACGTTCCCGGGAAGGAAGCCAAATGTGACGATCCTTGCATTTATATAACTATATAAACATAATATCTTCACGCCCATATCCCCGAAAGGGTAAGCAGAGGTCACCCACGACTAGCCGATGACACTAAGCTCCACAATGTGATAGGTGTCAAGCCTATCGCCAACTGGGCTCATATTCAATCCCGGGCAACGTTATTTTTATTAGACAATTGAAAATGCACAATTTCTAATGTTTTTCGTTGCTCAACCCGGGACCGACGTCGGGACGTCAAGAAGTCAAGTCCGATGCCGCGCCGGACCGCTAGACCACATACAACACAATAACACTAGCATATAGTTTGCTTACTTTGGGGTTACATTCAATTTGTGTAACTTGTCCAGAGATATTTATTTATTCTGCAGATAACACACGAAAAGTTAATTAACAGTTATTAGTAGATAGGGAAAACTTCACCCTTGTGGGTCTGAGTCTGCCATGTAGAAAAGACCATCTGCTTTTTAGACAGGTCCTAAGAGGCGAGCAATCTGTTCCTGCCTCCATAATAACAGTGCCATGTTCCGATCCATAGGGTAGTGTAGACTTGCATAGTTGCTCTAACATCTCGGCCACAAAACAGCAACGTATAACGTACCTACAAGTCACAACTATGGCGTCAGTAGGCATACGTAATGAGGTACATTTTAATATTTATTATAATATGTAGTAATAAACTCTTAATTTAATATTTTGCATACTCAAATATGGTAAATGGCATACCAGATTAAGTATTTTGTAACAACTTCCTAAATTAACTATTTTCATTTTTAAAACGTTCGGATTCGAAGTAGGGAGACGGTGATGCTCATCCTAAAATAAGGTGCTCATTAGTAAGAAAAATTCAAAAATATCTGGTATGTACATGTGCGTCTACTTATTTGAAAAAGTATCTTTACGCTAGTATCCCTGAAGAGATAGGCAGAGGCACAACCATGGCACCAACGACTAGCCGTGTAAGTAACTCCCAAAATAAGTAAGTCTCACAATGGAATAGGTGACAAGCCTATCGCCATCTGGTAAAACCGATCTCAGGCAACGTTGTTTTTATTAATATAATTAATATAAAATTTGAAAAACACCTTCTTTCAGTTGCCCTATTCGATAATCGAACCCGGGACCTTATGAAGTATATAAAAATTTAATGAAGAAGGTGTGTGTATTTAATAGTGTCTTAAATCTTAATTCTTAAAGACTTGAAAGTTATTGGCGGCTACCATCACGCTATCACAGTTTTCTTAACTGTGAATCAGAATAATCTTTATTCACTTGAACCATACAAGTGGTATTTGTATGCGTCGACGTTTTTATAAACTACCACCAGATCACGAACGAGGTGAGAACGAGCAAAAGTTATAACGTAACGTTTGATGAAATTAATTTATTAGAATCCAATCACATACAAAAAATAAACAATAATATCTTAACTACTCGTGACCCAACTCGGATTTGCAAGGGAGAAGAATAAAACATTGGTCACTGCTAAGATGCTTCCTACATAACAGTCAAAACCTCCTCAAAACGGAGTAGTTAGCAAATAGGTCTTAGTCCAGTGTGGACTCTACATATAAATGACTAAAAGAAAATATGACAGACACGGAGAGCAACTGTAACGTACCATGAAAAGAAATAAGTACATAAATAAAACAAAGAATAAAATTAATACTTTATTTACTTGATGTACAAAACACTATATGTTACAACACAGCAATCAATGAAAACAATATAAAACGAATATAAACCAGTTATATAACCAACATTTTTGTATATTTCATTATTCAACTTGAAATTTATAGATATGGCATAACAAATGAATCCATGATAAAATATTTCAGGCAAATAAATAAATAATATATTATACTACTTTTAACATATTCTACTTTAGGTATATTTTCGGATCTAGGTTAATTGAAAAAAAAATGTTTAACTGGTCTAGATTTCTTCTATCCATCACCCACACGTTAATATATTTGATATACTCGTATCTCTTCTAAAGCCACTTTAAGGTTTTCAACCGATCTCAACATACACATATCTAGTAGTAAAAATTTACGATCTCGTGCTTAGTTAAAAATACACAAAAAATGTTCTTTATATTGAACTGTAATATTTTACAAATAATACAAAATGATACATTGAATATGTCAGAGGTTCTCAACATTATTTCAACAAGTCCCAACTCATTTCATTTGCATAGATTTATTTTATCTATTAGTGTTGGACGACATTTTTACAGTATTCAAAAATATTTGAAGAAGAAATATTCAACAAATTGCAGTCACCAAGTTTCTTTTAATCGCTTTTAATAGGTATCTCATATATGTGCTGATGGGACAAATCTAACCAATCATTCAAATTCAAAGAGACTACGCGAGAAAAACGTATAAGTCGTTGCAGCCGGCTAAAACTAGAAATAAGAAAATATATATTGTCTTTGGTAATACTAAACACTCCAACATAATTCAATTCATTTGAAAAAATCTTTAAGGATCCCAAAAACAGTTGAGAACCACGACGTTTGTCAAGTAATACATAAACGTTTTCTAAAAATATTATATTACATTGACAACTAATAATTCTAGCATTAATAAGACTACATGTGTACGGTTGCGATTTAGCACTAGAAGGGAGTGTGGTATGGCCTTATATGTATTAACAAATTATTTTACAACTACTTTACTGTACATTATAATGGTATATAAATAATAAAAGTATTATAAATAATTTATATGTAATAAATGTATGTAATTAATATATACCTGGAAACGAAGTCTACTAATTTTATAGTATAATTTACAAGATTATTTGCATAACAATACAATGACACTATTGATTTTGATATATTTTATATTTGAAGTCATGGAATTAGCGAATATGTATTTTAGGAAAAAATACTGATTAATAGCCAACTTCAATTAAGTATCTAAGACATAAGCTATCGTACTAACCCTATCTCCTACAGGGATAGGGATAGTAAAATAGATAATAACATAAAAAATATCTCTAACTGTAAATAGGTCATTGAAATTAGCCGTAAATGTACCAAAATCGACATTGTAATTGAATAGTTAACGAAAAGGCTGATACACTACAGCATATCAATTAATATCGAAAAATTGAAGCACACCTTACGGCTTACACTAAGAGTAAGTCGAGTTGGTAGTATTGCTAATAAAGAAAAATTTAGACCACGATCAGAAGTCACAGCATATATAATTAATCACGCTGTGAAAAGAGTCTTCTAAGTAATCCTGCATACTGCAATTTTTAAAATTTGAATCTGATTTGACACACTTAATATTTTTTCTGTTTTAGATTTGAAAACACTTTTCTACTATATTAAACCTTTGCCATATAAGTAGAAAAAGGTCCCAGCATAAAATGGACCACATAATTTTATTTAAGATTAAACTGTACTAGCAGCATTTGACATGAAGCAGCACCCATAGTTTTTGGCTTTAAATCAAAATAGAAATTTATGTAATATGTAGAATCGTTATTTTAGCCCGAGCTTAAAACTCGAAAGATTCAGTATTTGTATATGGATTTAAATATAGTTTGTAAGTTGTTTAATATGTAGATAAACCAAATTATACAAGATAACTTAATAAAACGAGGGTAGAAAACTACAAAATATTTATATAAAATTTATTTAACATTATTTTTAATTTTATCACACCTCTAACTTACTTTTCTATGTTATACAGGGTAATTCACAGGGTAGGTTGCTACATTTATTTACAGTTAGCTACCAAATCATAAGACAAACAATAATTATAATGGAATGGAAAATAATTCTTAAAGTTACTTTAAAATTCAAGTTCTTAAAATATACAGAAATATACACAAAATATATAATACACAAAAGATTCTTCTAGGATGGCGATAAAAATACACTAAGTCTGTTTAAGTAAATAATTTAAAATATTTTGTTCCGTTCTTTTACGAAAATTTTGGTACTCAAATATTTTTCAGATCACTTAAAACTTAGCCTTTCAAAAATACTGTTATACGGTAACAAAATATCAAGGTATATAAATAAAACATTAATAGTCTCAAGTAAACTGAAAGCCAATGCAAAAATTTTTGAAAGAGTTAATGAAGTTTTAAAATTGTGAATAACATATTAGTAATATCTTTTAAAACTTTCAGCAAGGCTTAACTACGGTTTGCTGATACTTTCAATACACTTGAATAATGATATTCAGCTATGTATCAGCAGTCAGCCATGAGGCTAGCATTCTTTATTTACTTTGGCTTGTTGAATTAAAGTCACAATATAACAAGATGTAAAGAAAGTTGGACATCTGTTGCAGCTATTGTATTCATACTGTATTGTACAACTACTGTACTCGTAACGAGTAATTTAATTCCTACATTCCATTTCTAACTATGTCTAAGACTACATCATCTACAATTTGGTTAATAACGTCCGACTTTAACCCCTGTAATGTAACAATTTGAACCTTACACGTTTAACATAAGGTTGAAATATTGTCATCACATTTTAACCAGAGGTGTGCACTATTGAGACTGCCGACGCGATGGCACCCTGACAGTACTGAAAAAAAAATGAAAATATTTCATGAATGCTAATTCACACTAAATGTGAAAATTTAAACAACCAAAACCAAATATGTATATCATTATTTAATGTAACAATATTTAAAAAGGAAAAAAATAGACAGTTTTCTGAGGGTAACCGAGAATGGACAATTACATTTTACATTGTGAGTCTCATTGTTAAATACTTGCTAATGGTAGCTTAGGAGAAATAAGAGTGTCCTATAATTCAAAACCAGGTGAACATACTTTTTAAAAATGTACAAAACAAAAATTGTAGTTGTGTAAGTTACACTTAACAGGGGTCTGAGATAACAAAGTTTGAGAACCCTTGGTTTTTGGTTCAACAAATTGGAAATAATTGCACACACATTTTTTTATTAAATCACTAAGAAAATAAAATATTGACTTAGTACTGTCTAACGACTTTAACTTTTAACGTTTGATAAAATTCTGTGACTTTAATGATAAAACATATAATTACAATAGATAATATAAATTACTTAATTTTTTTAATATAAATCGATTTAAAAAATATATGTTGCATATCTGAAGATTAAACATTTCATATTTATACTTATGATGCATTGGTGTTATGAGAAGTTCGCCAGTGTTAGTCCGGGTCTCCTGTGTAGAATAGACCATCTGGCTTCTTACTAAGCAACTCATAAGTTGCGAGCAAAGGTTTGTATGTGACGTAGTGTGTGAAGTGCATACCGTTAGAGGCGCGTGCCCTATATCCGTATGGTGTAGAGCCGACGGCGCTAGAGCGGCGCAGCGAGGAGCGCGGCGAACTGGTCGAGCGCCGCCCGCAGCGCGCCCGCCGCCCCCGCCGCGCGCCCCCCCGCCGCCAGCCGCGCCACACACGGGTACACTCCTGCGCAGGGAACGGAATACCCATATAAAAAGTTAACCGTTTGAAACGGTTAACCTACGTATCTGTTACTAATGAAAACGGTTAACAGAAATCGTGAGAAACCCACCAGTATCGATATTGCTTTATCCGGTTTCACATGTAATCAGTTAAGGTTAACCGAAGCCTTTTTAGTACGGCTCCACTTTATGGGTTAATAGTTATAACAAACCGAATTAAAAACTATACAAATAGACTCAATAGAAAGAGATAACAATAACAAAACCGATCGAGAAACGATTGCGTGCGGCCCATTGCTGTTCCGTCGTCGCTAAAATATTATACTTATGATAAATTTTAATGCTTAAATATGTCTATACCAAGTTTCATTGATTTTATTTTTTATGCTTAGACCAAAACATTCTAAGAACTTACGAAGTCGTAATACCTATTTATTTGAAATGACACGATAATTACGAATTACGTTCTATGTAATCTTGTCTAATGCCTCAAGCCCCATCCCAAGGTTCGAAATTTTCAAAAAAAATATTACGTTTTAGTGTTTAAATATGACTATACCAATGTAATTTATAATATTTTTATGATTTGACCAAAACATTCTAAAAAATCACAAAGTCGTAGGTATTTCATATTTATTTGAAATGACACTATAATCTATGTAATCTTGTCTAATGTCTCAAGCCTACATTAGCTAATAATCATATTGAGGTAATCACTCCACATTAACAAAACTTAATACATAACTAATAAATTAATTAGTTTAAAAGAGTTTTTTTTAGTTTAAAGGATACGTATCATAATAATTGGGGGTACACGCTAATTTAGTAATAAGTACAGGAGTACCTTAATGAGGGTAGTTAGATAAGAGTTACCTACTTGAGTGCGAAAACCGTAACATCGAATTTCGTTTCTTCGAAAACCTTTCATCGACATCTCCATACTGCGATGTTACGTTAAATCGAAAAACTCTACCGCGAACGATTTTACTGCGAAGAAGTAGGTAACCCGTTACATAAATGTGTTACGATTATTAGTCAATAAAAAGAAAAAAGAAGAAAAGAAAAGAAATTCCGCAAATAAATATTTTTTCTTTTCTTTTCAAAATAAATAGTTAAAAATTGGATTCATAACTTCAGTTCATTTAGAACATTTCTGCTGCTAACATCTATCCCACTTTTTTTTTACTCAGTGATTGTGAATAATGGAAAGTATTATTACAAAATATAACAAACAAATTGTTTGTTATTCTGAGCAATCAGGATGCTTTATTTTTGATCATGAAATATTGTTCAACACACTTGTTATTCGACTGGGCTCTTGCCTTTCAGATGATGTTACCGTGAAATAATTTTATCGATGCACGGGCAGTTTAAAAGAGATGGTTACGATCCCACAGGGAGAGTGAAGTTTTAGACGTGTTTACATTAATTGGCTTGAGGCAAATAATAACTGGCCAAACTGGATGCAAACCAATTTGCTCATTATATATTTAAAAATATTTCTACTGAACCTGTACCGTCATCTTCAACAATGAAATCAACTTCAACGATGACAAAAAGATCTCGAAAGCCGTTTGAAGATCTTGGTGACAAGTAGAAGAGAAGACGATCTGATGAACACAGGTGAGGACCTTAATGAAGTAGCGTATTCAGCTGCAGCACTTTTAAAAAGAGACGGTCGTCGGTTGCATTTGTTATTGAACATATGCTCCCAAATCCAAAAGCAGCAGCAAAAATTAAAGAAATGTTGAAAAAACCAGCTCCTTCAACATTAAATTTATTAGAATCGCAAAAGGTTAAAAGGAGATATATCTGTCTTACTATATAGTGCAAAAAGCAAAAGCAAGCAAAGACAATGATTGACGGCAAAATTTGTTCTTGTCCGTCTGAAGCTAAGTCAAATGCGACTTGCTACCTGTATTTGGCTAGGCCTCCAGAAAAGAATAAGTTAGATGACATTGTAGTTTCCTAGTCAAACTGCAACGATAACTGGATTAGATGAAGACCTAATATGCAGATTTTCTGTGATTCTGTAAGCTATCACATCTGGAAAGATTGTAGGCGTACCGAAATTTAAAGAATACGCTAGAACAAACGCTAAAAAATACACGTAACTGTATGATTGTTACCACCAGACCGACGAACCGACGAACGGCGGTCAAACCGTTCCAAGGTGGGTGGAAAAAAAAATACTGACGCAGGACGAGCAGCAGTCTCCTTGTCAAAACCTTGTCTCCTGCAGATCCGCTTAACCGAGTCTACGGTAGCGGACTCTGTAACGGTTGAGCAGGGGGTGCGAAAAATCTTCGAACGGACATAGGCTTCCAGCTAACGAACCTGGTCCTGCTAACGCAAAACTGCCGTACGCTCCGGTCTGACGAGATCCTGAAGTTGGAAAAGTGTTTGGACAAGTTACGCTGGAACGTATCTTGTGTCAGTCACAGTGCGGTCATTACAGCGGTGTCGCATCGACTATACATACGTCGAAGTGTTGATGTGTTTGTACGAAAAAGACGCTATGTCGGTCTGACTATAGGATATGACTTCGAAACTGATCCAGTTGCAGAAAGGTGTAAGACAGGGAGACTTTACTTCTCTGAAACTGTTCACTACGTTGAGAAAAACTCAGCATCAATTTCAAGGGCGAGTACATCACTCACCTTCGATTTGCAGATGATATTGTGGTCATGGAAGAAGCATAAAACGAGGATAGCCTCAATATGCTTATCGTCTTTTCTGATCCTCTAATTTCTTCCACAAGACCAAAATTAAATGCCCACAAGAGGCCGACATACTTTAATGAAACAGTTGAACTATTGAAACTTTAGGATCAGTAAGCTGCGACAGAGTTCTTAGACGCTATGTGCTATTGTAGATGATTCTATACGGATCCTGATGGTGACGAAGTATACATACATATCTTCACGCCAAGTCCCTTACGGGGTAGGCAGAGAGTATCGATTGCCAGACCTCACGATCCTGACAAACCTGTCTTGCTTCCTTCACATTCATTACCCTTTTTATACAAACACGCCGGTTTCGGAGACTCTTGACACCACCCTCGGATAATATCCGATTGATCTGATCGTGAAATGTCAACCTTGAATGCGATGAAAACCAAAATAATAGTATTTGAAAGAGATGTAGCCAGAACGGATGTAAGAGTTTTGGTTGATGATGTAGTGTTGGAACAAGTGAATGAAATTGTATATCTTGGTTGTGCTTTTAGCAGGGATGGAAGGTACACAGCGGATGTAGAGAGGAGAGTGAGTGCAGGGAACAGTGTGAATGGAGCGTTGGGTAAGCTATTCCAAAGCGAGGTTTTGAGTCAAAAAGCTAGACTCGCTATGCATAATTCTGTGCTTATCCCAACGTTATTGTATGGAAGCGAGAGTTGGGTATGTCAGAAAGATCATGAACTACGGAAAATCTGTGGTGTAAAGCTCGCTGACCGCATTCGTAACAGTGAGATCCGAGAAAGAGTGGGATTGAAAGAAAGTGTTGGTGTTAAAATGCGAAAGGGCATGCTCCTCTGGTTCCGTCATGTGGAAAGAATGACAGATGAAAGATTGACAAAGCAGATATACAATGCGAATGTGGATGGATGTAGGTACCCGGGGAGACCAAGGTTGACATTTCACGAAGTATCAAATAAGTTGACTAGTATTGTTTATGTTAGGTTACGATAAGTTAACATTTATTTCTGGGTACATATAAATCTTAATTTCATTTAAAATGTCGTATAAAATCAAATACAACAACCATCTTATATTGTTTCTAATAATTTGCATCTTTTTATAATTTATTGACTGATGATGATCACGTTTATCTTTACCCTCATTATAGTAATCCTTCACTACTTGCTAAATTAGCATGTACCCCAAATTATTTTGTTACGTATCCTTTTAACCAAATAATTCATTAGGGACATAGGTATCAAGTTTTATTAATATGAAGTGATTACCCCAATATGATCACTAGCTAAAGTGGACTTGGGGCATTAGACAAGATTACATATTACGTAATTCATAATAATTACCGTGTCATTTCAAATAAATAGGAAATACCTACGACTTTGTGATTTATTAGAATGTGTGGTCAAAGGATAAAAATATTATAAATTACACTTGGTATAGTCATATTTAAACACTAAACGTACTATTTTTTGAAAATTTTGAAGATTTAAAAAAACAATCGCAAGTGATGTCAAAAATTCACAAATAAATATAAAGATATCTCAAATCGCAATATCGCAAACCTTGCGATTACAGATCCTTATTTTTCATGATTTTTTCTTAAATAAATTGTAATTCTTCCATTTGTGCACACAACATCATGACATTTTATCGAACAGTAATGACCAACAAAAGTCATTTCCAGTAAAAAAATACATTTAAAACATCAAGATCCTATGTCTTTTATAGCCGATTTTCGATCAAACGTGTGCCGCCAGCGCTAGTCACCATTACCGCCGCGCCGCGCATTCGTCATTTCAAAGTTTATGGATAAATACCCTTATTTTCCGATTACTATTAACAGAATTCATTAGGTTAATAGATATGTTTCTATTAACCGATCGATAGGCGTATTCATAAACTCAAACATTATTCATTTCTGTTAACCGAAATAAATAAGTAACAGGTAGTATCTGTTAATCAATAAACGAAACGGTTAATAACAGATACGTTTCTGTTATTAACCGTAACCGTCCGTTCCCTGCTCCTGCGTCACACCACAATACGACTAACGTACAGAACACACACTCATCTACTAAACGCAAGCGAACTTCAATCTTGAAATTCGTAGCAAACACATTGCGCTGAACAAAGTAAACTCGGTTTACTTAAAAACTCACGCATGTCAATCGAGATTGAAAGTTAAGACGTTAATTGAAGGCTCATACAGTGCTGAGCATAGCTGAAATATTATTATGTTATGACGATAGATATGTTTCCTACCACTGGGTTTGGCGTTAGACTTTTTAATAGGTACGCCGTCGGAATCAACGTCAACTATGGAGTGAAACCCCCATGCATATACATGTGCAGTAATAAAGTAACACAATATAAGGTTTTTTTAAAAAATATTTTGAGTAGCTTCAGTTTTTCCTAGAAACAGACTTGAAAAGCATAATTCAAAACATATCTAACAAACCTCTTTGATCAAATCCCAATCCTTCGTCATATCAGCTCCAACATACCAAGTCATTATATTTACGAGAGTATCCCAAAAACTATGGCTGAGTATGGCTGCTTTGAAATTAAATTATTATTAGTACTACTACTACTACTTATTAAGTTGGAGAGAGTGGAGTAAAAGGATTCGAAGAAACAAGCGTTAGTTTATTGGCAATTTTTAAAAAAACATACTCGTATATCTATCTCATTTTTATTTGTTTAAATGCTAACATTATCGAGATGGTTCTTAGCGTTGACTTACGGAGATCTGTGCAAGCGTTGAAGATGCTCATACATTTTTCATACACTTATGTATGCTGGTACCACAGTACTTTAAATCTGACACGCTCGAATACATTTTCAAGCCAAAAATAATTGGACAGTCTATTACACAGAGATTTTTATATCATAGAGGTGTCTAACCATAGTACAAGGTATCCCCATATCATAATCTGACGCGCCTGAGTAACTTCCCAAATCGTCTACCATAAATCATTTTTTTGAGTGAGCAAAAGAAACAGGTTGATAGTGTCCACGTCTCCGCAGAGTCAATGGCTGAAATTCATTACTGTGACTACGAATTATTCTCCTCATCCTCGCCCCATCCTCCTTACTGACCAGATTTAGCTCTATTAGACTATCACTTATTTCCAAATTTAAAAAAACATTTAGGTGGCTCGAAATTTTCGTCAAATTAGGAGGTGACAGCTGCGGTAGACGAGTATTTTCAGGACCTCGAGGCATCATTTATTTTGAAGGTATAAATAAGTTGCAGGAAAGATTGAAGAAGTGCATTGCACTTAACAGTGATTATGTTGTTTTTTTTTATTTAATATATTTTGTTTTCTTAGTTGTTGTTAACGAACTTTTGGATAAATCCTCGTATATTTTTTTTAATCACATAACAAATATACAGACGACTAATTGAAAACCTTCTCTTTTTGGAGTTGGTAATAAAAAATAAGTTTGATTGATGCTTAAAAAACTAGCATACTTACATTGGCAACAAACATAAAACCTCCTTTTTTAAATCGTTTAGTAAAATGAAACTAAAACTCACCAATGAGTTTTTGCCAGGCTGCAGCGTCAACTTTTCCTGGGGGTGCTTTCTTCATGGACTCCGTTAATGTCGTTATCGCTTTCAACACGAACGATACTTCCGATAACTGGTGCCTGAAAGTACGATTTATGATGAGTTGCGAAGCTTTTCACAGATTTTGATCAGGAAATCTAAGGTCATAGGTTGGAGTAAAGAATTTCCGAAATTTGTATGATTTTTTTGGAATAATGAAAAAAAAAGAAGTAGAATTATTTTAAATGATGAGGAAATGGCGCTCATACATACGAAATATAATTAATAGTGCACGCCAACCTGAGGCTGGGATGTCACGCTTCGTGTGAAAGTATGCCGGCTACCCGAGTCTAGAATCTGAAACTCCATAGTGGCAAGCACAGACGATATGGTGTCAGGGACACATAGTGGGAGTCACTGTGTTAGTGACAGGTGAACCAAAGCGTGTTTCCTACGACTTGCTTGACAGCTAAACATTTTATCTAAACTTTAAAGGAGCCTGGCAGCAACGCAGGGTGTATACTCAGCATTCAACTGAGTACTCTGTATAACACTCAGTAATCTGCCTCCCCCGTAAGAGCCTAAACATATCTATACATTAATACGTGATGCCAAAACTTTGGACCCCTTTTTACGAAAATAGCGCGGAAGCAGGAGCATAAAATTTGCCACACTTATAGTTTATATGTAGGAGAAGTGCAAAACTATAATATTTTTCAATAATAATGCATATAAAGCACATTAAATCAATAAATAAAACACTACCCACAATACCATGCATTTGACACACACAAACAAATATATTAATGATAACGATAAAATATCACATATGGCGCACTAAAAAATTTAGAAACGAAGTAGTTGGTCTTAAGAAATGAAGATGACGTTCTTATCAACAGGATATTAAAATGTATTATGGTCGAATCTCAACCAATGGGCGATCACTTGTATTAAGAAAAATATTTAAATAAAAATATTTCTGTCCTCTGATCGAAAAGTGACAACTTTCTTCCCACTGCGCTAAGCGTCACTGTTACTTATCGCGCCTATATAAAGCATAGCATTCTCACATCGGGCTGCAAAAAGAAAGGCTTAAATAGATATTAGTAAAAAATAACCCATAGGGAATCGAACCCAAACCTGATGGTTTGTCGGTGGAATTCAGCGTGAACGCCACCCCACGGCCAACGACGTGGTCAAATATATTTAATACTATATTACCTAGGTAAAGGTTCAGTGCTATCCTCGTCCCGGCTATACCTCGATATAACTTCTTGAAATCTATCCAGTAGAGGCATTATTGCTAAGGGGTCCGTAATACCTGAAAAAAAAATGTTTCAGTAACTTACTCGTTTTTTTTAATTTTATTTATTTAAACGTTAATACTATTTTAATATAAATAACTTAATGATATATATTTATAGTGTAGCCAAAAACAAAAAAAAAATGTTAGTAGTTACTAATTGTCTATAACTACACGCGTTATGTTAGCTTTCTTGCGGGAATACGTTTAGATCGGGGTTGTCCATTTTTTATTATGAAACTTGAACTTGAAACATGTACAAAGTAAATCAAGTCAGGTTTGAAGGCGGAAAGGGAGTACGTCCATTCACGAAGTATATCATGAGGGGGGAGGGGTGTAGTGAGATACCACTTTTGTTTATTTAATGAAGGTGCGACTTTAAAACCACAAATATTCACTAGTTTAGTGTTGAAGAAAGCTTTATAAACATGTGGTCCAAATCAACAAAAAATAAAAATAAAGTCATAAACTAAAATAAAAAATGGTTGCCTGTATAGTCGGTTTTACGTGCGAAGATTTTACGTGATAACGTCTTTTTCTCGGTAGAATATTTATTGATATGAATATTATTAAAGAGTGGGAGAGAGACGCAAGGCATTCGCCGCTCCGGCGGGCCTCTCTCTCGTTCGGTGACTCATCGTAACGTTACCGGGCGTTACACTTTTTCATGAGTGACTCCGAGCCGCAACCTAATTTTAGACATTGTCACGTCAAAAGTAAAGTATGTAAAAATTGTATTTAAAAAAGCACTAGCCTATCAAAATTACTATATCACTTAATTTACAAGAAATACATGGTGTTTCAGAATCAGAATCAGAATCAGAATAATCTTTATTCACATGAACCATACAAGTGGTATTTGTGCGCGTCGACATTTTTTAAACTACCACCGGATCGGAATCGCGGCCTCACACTGAGAAGATCCGGCGAAAGAAACTCAGCGGGCTTGTCTTTTTTTCAATAATAATATTTACAATATAATCTAGATTAAAATTACTAATTACAATCTGATTTTAACTTAAGTAAAAGGTACAAAACATTACATTACAAATTGCAGTGGGAGATTGAAACCTCTATTCCCAAGCATGTTCATCTTCCAAATACTCTGCGACTGTATAATAGCCTTTTTGACATAATTTTGCTTTGATACATTTTTTAAACTTATTTATAGGTAGATCTCTAATACCAATGGGCAGCTTATTGTAGAAAAGTATACATTGACCCAAAAAGGATTTACTAATTTTACGGAGACGAGTTTTGTACGCGGTTAGATTATTTTTATTCCTCGTATTAATATCGTGAACATCACATTGTTTTGTAAACAAACATAGATTTTTTTAACATACATTAAGTTTTCATAAATGTATTGGAAACTGAAGGTTAAAATAATAATTTATTTCTTTGAATTTTTCTTTGTCAAGTACAAGCGTCCGAAGGTACACTAGTTGTCCTGTAAAGTTCAATTTACTCACTGTCCTCGTCAGTCAGAGGTTCCATGTCGTCCAGCATCGAGAACTGAAGAAGCGTTTCGAAACACATCCGCGCGAACTCTTCTCGTTCTCGTAGTTCTTGCTCATTTTCTGAAATATAAAATTTAAAGTGAGAACTGCAATTTGGAAAATGTAAATGACTGGATCAGGAAATCAATTCTCTTAAGTTGCAGTAAAAATGTTATCAGTTCAAAATAGCAAACGTAAAAAGTACTTGCTGTTACTTGGCCTACTAGTTACAAAATTTCATAAAACCTTTATGTAAAAAATAATACAAATGCTATTGATTATTTAAACGCTTCACTACAAGCGTGTTGCAGACTTTGTTACCTGTGGGCGCGGCGGCGCATGCGCTGGCGGCGCC
>NJDD01001220.1:131582-146035 GCA_002245505.1 Calephelis nemesis | reverse complement strand
ACGTTGTCGATATTAGTTGCTCAGTACTTGTTGTTCTCAAACAATTTTTAAATTACTTTTAGCAAATTATTCAATTTATTCTATTATATATTTTCTACGCTTACGCCGTTTTAAAAATGAGGTTTTTGGATGTTGTTATGTATGTTAAATAAGATAATATGAAATGAAGAGAAACAATTCTAAAAACACACACACACATACACGCACGCACGCACGGATACAATGAGAAATAAACATACGAACATAATGAGTAATAAATGAAAATTTGTCAACTTAAGTTATGGCCGAACATATCATTTCATATACATGACGTGTAAATAAATAACTGTTGTGCCACTTAAGAGTCTTAAAAGGACAAAATTGTTAATATTATATTTTTATTTCATGATTTTGTAGTTAGTTTGCACATTCTAATCCAGACGAACGCTGTGAACAAAGTTTTCTTGTCTACTGTAGTAGACAAGAAAACTATACAACTTTGCTTACCTTATGTACAGTATCGAGGCAGTGTAAAGCGTGAAGACTGACAGGAGCTCCACCCCCTAAGCCGTCCATAGCGGAGGCCGAGGGCTCCACGCTACAGATATTTGACAAACATTCGCCTAACTTTTTTACGTCTGCAGGGCTAAATCTGAAATATAACATATTCATATTAAAATACAGCAAATTATATTTTTGAAATTACTTAATTTTTAACTGTGAAAGCTAGAGCTTTGTATCAAAACACGCAAATACTTGTAATTTTTTGCAGCTGGGTAAAAATCACTGCGTCAATTCAGTTAACTTGTGTATGATTTTGCGAGATATCTTTATAATTTGTAATGTTTCTCTCTATAATTTTGTATAACCGTTATGGTGTATAAACATACAAAAATAAATGATAATAGTTCTTACGTGGTTCGTATGTGCTGGAAGATAAGTGGAAAGATCTGAACGAGAGTGGTCAGAAAATTTAAGGATGGCGCGTACACTTCCGTCGGTTTCCCGTCTTCGGCTACTGCTGTAAAAACAAGACACATCGTTATAAATATTTTTTAATATATTTAAATAAATAAATAAAATGCTTATAAACTAAGCAGATATCATACCCTCAAAAAGCTCAATTAAAATTATATCTCGAATTACATTTTGAATACATATTAATTGTTTATATACCTATACATACTTTTTTATATAACATATTATAATATATTGTATTGCACTCAATAGATGTACAGTATGTTGCTATAGAGCGCAATTAAGAGACTACTAAATTATTATAACTGAATTTCTTAAGTGGGAATGACTAGTGCACTGAAGCATTTCCCACTAATTGTTTAGTGCTGCTCCCACCACCTCTAAGAAGAATAGCGTGTAACCTGTGTGTGGTGTGGAGTCTGTGGCGATGTGGTCGGCAATGCAGGTCCAGGCGGCCCAGGCGGCGCCCCACACCCGCTTGCCCCCCGCGCCGATCTCCGCCCGCCCCGCCGCGCCCACCACCTCCTGGAACGACTTCAGCGCCGCCACGGACACCTGCACGATGGTCAAACGTCACAACCACGTTTAGTTATAAAAATCGGTTACCAACAAGGACAGAACTACTGAACTTGCACCAAAAATAATTTAGTAATTCACGATTGTACATCTCATCAAAAGTCAAAATAGTGACTAATAAACTATTTCATTTAGTTTTTTAAAATTTGGTTTAAAGCAAATATACATTTTCCCATACTTCCATTACGTGACACAAAACTTTTTGGTTTAGCGTTTAATTCATTATAAAGTATCAGATTAGATTAATAGTCACCAATTTGACTATTTCTGGATTGACACACCATTGCTTATCAGTATCCAATTTTATACTTATTCGAAATAATTATAAAATAATTACAGTAGTCTGATACAATTCGCCTTGAAACAGATTATATTTACCTCATGACTGGGTCGAAGAGCAAAATCTGTAATATAATCCAGTAGAGCAGCCCATGATCTGTTGAAGTCTCCCACCGTAGTAAGGAGCTGGAAACGAGAGTGAAATACCCGAGACACACCCGATAGAGTCAGCACCTGGAAACATTAAGGATAGATTTAATTGTAACTCGGTGTTAAAATAGGTGGCGTCCCAATAAATAATAATCAAAATCGTCAATTGTTCAATTCCAGTTTTCAATTTTATATGATACACATTTCACAACATTTTTTTATGAAAAAAAATCAATGCTAATTTATTTTAAGGTTTAGGTTTTAAGGTTTACTAGCCAAGGTTATCAACTTTTCCACAAAAAAATAGACGCCTGTTTAACTAAATACTTTCTAAGTTGTCTACTGTCTAACTAAATACTGTCGAAGTTGACATCCAACCATTAACATGCTACACGTGGATGATATATCAAAATGTTATTGGTTGAGAAAAAATTTAGAGTGTTTAGTAAAATATGTGTTCAATAACTGTTTAATTATTTTTGTAGTAAGGCGCAAGTTTAGAAGATTGTCAAACTGCTAAGGGCACAACAATTTATCAAACAATTAAAAGAAAAAGGTTTTTATTTATCACCAAAGATAGTTTCCTCTAACAGCAAAGTTGAAAAGTGTGGGAATAATAGGAATTTTTCAGTATCAAACATATTATATCTATCTATATGCTTCACCACATTTGTTACCCTTTTCACATAAACACGCCGGTTTAGGATATTTTTGAAACAACCTTAGAACAAAACCTAAGCGATTTGATCGTGACATGTCAACCTATATAAGTCTCCCCTAGGACCTATATCTATTCACTTTCACCCTGTATCCCTTTGCTTTGTAAATTTTTCATCTTTCATTCTCTCCACATGAGCGAACCAGCTTCGGAAAAACAAAATTTCAGTTATTATTATTCCTCTTGATTTTGGCAAAACTATTAGTTATAACAATAAAACTTTATCGATTGCTCTTTAACTAAGTTGTAGTAAAAAATTGACAACCGTGTAATAAAACAAAATTACCTGTGTCTCCGCCCATTGTTTTTGCGCCGTATTTCTGGTGTGGTGTATGAGTATATGTTCCCCCGTGTCTACTTTCTCTGAACTTGCTATGTTAGACTGCTTTTGTACCTGGCCAACATATTTCATAAATTTAACTTTTCGTAACAATGGCTCTTAGGCAAATATAGTCCTAAGTTATTTATAACGCTTTTACAATGTAGCTTTCTAAAAAAATAAAAAGTATTTAAACAACAATAACGGCATATTTTAATAACAACATGTACATTGAAACAATGTAGTTACGTAAGCTTTTAAAGTAATACATGTGAAAATTACGAAAAAGCATAATATAATAATGGAACTTATAAAAAATATCTTAAGCAAAAACAAATATATCCGGCTCGAAGGACCATAAATGAAAACTTTTCAAGTATAATTCAGTCAACGACGCTCGTCAGAGGGGTAGCTAAGCAGCTCATACAACTAATCCTTCGTGGTCCAACCGCGAGTTGTATTTATGTTTAAACAAACCTGGTCTAGCATGGGAAACAGAACCGCCAGTAATGCTCGCCAGGCTGGTTTGCTGAGTAATGCCCCGTGAGCCCCGATACAACTAAATAAAGTTTGACTTGCTGCTCGACGAACTGGAGCTCGAGGTTCTGTGCACAACTCACCTAAAACAAAACTCTCAATATTAGAAATGTCAATTCAATCAAATTTAAAAATGATCTAAGGTCATACTATGCCAATTATTTCTGCACGACCTTCGTGGAATGGTGTTTTGTGTGGAGCTGGATAAATTTGGGGCAATGGCTTCCGGTAAGTCCAATTCATTGTTAAAGCTCTGTTTTTCCGGTTTAGTCACGTCATACAACATATAATTTTTTTGGCGGAAAATTGCAAATTGAACAATTTATTTGGATTCAATTATTTCTGCTTGTGACATTGTTTTTATTTAAAAAAAATAGAAATACACAAATAAACACGAAGTTGGTAAATTTATGGTAGTATTTATGATGTGACAGAGCTATATAGAACCCCTGCACGCAAATTTATAAAGCTATTTAAAAATGAGACTTACTAAGTCTAATGTAGAGACACATCCAAAGGCGGTCTAAGGGCGGCAAATCAGGCTGAACGTCAGGCACCGCCGCCGCTTCGTTACTAAGCGCGACAGCCAGTTTATCGCGATTGTGGTAAAGGTAGTCTGATATATTCCACTGTAAACATTAATTCACTGCATTTTTATGTTTTCAAATACTCCAGTTTGTATACTCGCAAACTTCTTTTAAATGAAATGAGTAATATTTTTAGTATCTCATTAAAAACTGTAAAGAAAGTAGGAAATTGAACGCGGGTTTACGTCCCCCATGATTTTGTCACGAAAATTACGTTCTTCTTGATTACATCGTCAAGAACAGTGACGTTATTTATGAATCACAAATTAAGCTTTTAAATTTCGTTAACATTACGAGTGTTTTTTAAGTAAGAAAATCAAAATTTAGCACATTGATTAATTATACATCATCGAAAATTACTTCATTTTATTGAAGTAGTAGTGAAGTTGCAGGTCAGGTGGTGTAGTATATATGGTTCGACTACTTCGACTAGTATATATGATTTAAGGACATTAGATCTAATCTTTGCTAGTTTTGTTAAGGGTATGGAATCTCATTTATTTTTTGCATAACATCTTAGTCTTACAAAAAAATAGGGAATGACACGACAATGTAAATGGCGGTACCATGAGGCCAACGGCGGTGAGACTGATGTTGAGCTCCTTGGTCTGGCGGGCGAAGGCGGCGGCGGCGGCGAGCACTTGGCGCAGACAGCGCGGGCCCGCACACCCCAGCAGGTCGCCCGCCACCAGCTGCGCGCACTGGAACGCCGACCGCACCAGCTGCTCGCTGCCCACCGACACACTCATTCTTATTGCAGGCCACACCAACACACTTGTGCTCTTGCTCTTATTACGTGGGTCAACAGTTCTATGTCGACATTTTGGTTTCATTTGGGTTTGACATTTGGTTGAGTATAGATGACGTCGATAAGTTTTAATAAACATTTTTTTCTTTGTAATATAAATTACACAATTTCCATCCGCATCAACTCAAACATCACCCGCAGGAACGTTTGAAACGTTTTCTATCAATATTCTGGAGAAAAAGGGTCGCTAAAGAGGATTTGCAATATAAATTCGAACTAATACAAATGACAGTATTACGTGAAATTCTATAACTACAGGACATAAATAACCCTGCATAACTGTGTCAAAGGCTTCAACACCAACAGATCAAAAGGCTGAAAACTAACATCATTTGTAACACTTACCTATGGTGGTCAGAGATAGCGGAGATGATCTCCATCATGAGCGGCCACGCAGCGCCGAGCTGGTCCCCGCGCGAGTGCAGTAGACGCGCAGCACACTCTAGCTGTCTCGCTCGCACGTCGCCGTGTCTTACTCCACACAGCTCTGCCAATGGCTCCAACACCAACCGCTCGCGGGACTATCACATTAATATCGCACTTGAATTTTTCAATTTTTTCGTTTTCCAATTTTCAATTTCATATGTCAAAAATAAAATGTGTGCCTGTACTAGCGTACACTCGTAAGAAGTGAAGAAGTGAAACTTCTTTATGTCGTTACTAGCTGCGCCCCGCGGTTTCACCCGCGTAAGTCCCAATCCCGCGGGAACTCCGGGATAAAAAGTAGCCTATATGTTATTCTGGGTCTTCAGCTACCAAATTTCATCGTAATCGGCTTTGTAGTTTTTGCGTGAAAGAGTAACAAACATCCATACATCCATACATACAAACTTTCGCATTTATAATATTAATAGGATTTTTCAAAAAATAATTTACTATACACAACTTTACAGAAATTGGTTAAATAAAGTTTATTGCCAATCCCTACGCAGCTGGAGAAAGTATACTTCAAGTCACGCGTGGTAGGGATAAGAACAAAGATGGCGCGTAACGGAAAAATGTGACGCGTAACGAAAAAGTGTTACACTATTTTTTTTTCTAACCCCGATAAAGAAGTTTCACTTCAAAAACTATTATTCATTGAATACTTCAAATTGCAATTTTGGATGAATAAAACCCTTTATTGTAATTTCGAAATTAGACACAATCACACATAAAATATAGCAATATTTGACTTAAGATACATAAAAGCAGTTTTATCGATTTGGAACGATATTTGCCAAACAACAGTAGCCAATTTCAATATTTATAGAACTTACTTCAGTGACTAGCGCTGGATTATTGTGATGATATTGGAATGCTGCTTGAACTAGGTAAGTGATAGCTTCAACACCCCACTCCCGCATTCTTATATGTGGATGTTGGCAAACCTGTATAAATTTAAAAATCACAACTTATTACTTACATAACTTTTGGTATCTTAATCCCTATAGCATTTGTGATGTATTTACAGTCTTGTTGATCAATGAGTTAGCGTACTCGCCTAACTCTACCGACCAATCAAGTTCGATTTACCACGGGGGCAGCCATTTGTGTGATGAACGCCTACATGTCTGCATTTTTCGGTCTGGATGTAAGTATTATTAAATTTATTCCGGTATATGTTTAGGCATTTCTATGTAAAAGTTTCGCTGAGTAACACAAATAACACAATCATTTTAATTGCATACTTTGAGGTTAGGTCCAATTTGTGTAATTTGTCGAGAGTTATTTATAGGCTATACCGGCTCGAAGGACCATAAATAATGTAGGGGCTTTCATAAGCGTCCTACAGACTTTTTGATGATTCGATAGTTTAGTATATGAAAAAAAGTATCTTCACGCCCATGTCCCAGAAAGTGTAGGCAAAGGCACAACCAGGGCACCCACGACTAGCCGAAGACACTAAGGCCCAGAATGTGATAGGTGGCAAGACTATCCCCAACCAGGCACAATATCCAATACAGAGCAACTTTATAATATTAGA
Organism: Calephelis nemesis; assembly: GCA_002245505.1. Taxonomy (NCBI): domain Eukaryota; kingdom Metazoa; phylum Arthropoda; class Insecta; order Lepidoptera; family Riodinidae; genus Calephelis; species Calephelis nemesis. The sequence continues at coordinate 139,138 of NJDD01001220.1, read as the reverse complement.
CAATTGTAAAAAGACATTTTCTTTTATCTATTGTTGTCCGACCCGGGTAGGGTCGAACCCGGGACCTCAAGAAGTCAAGTTCGACGCCACGACGCCGGGCCATTAGATCACAATAGCGATATATTTATAGAGAATAGGAAATTAAATAAAAACGAAAAACTAAAACCTTTTTACAAAAAAAAAAAATTAATACTTGCAAATATTGATATAAGTTTGACTATAATCAATACATAATATTATAAAACAAAGTCCCCCGCCGCGTCTGTCTGTCTGTCTGTTCGTGATTTACTCGAAAAGTACTGAACGGATTTTCATTCGGTTTTCAACAATAGATAGACTAATTCTTGAGGAAGGTTTTAAAGTATAGTAAGTTTATGTTTTATACAAACCAACGATATTACAACGATATTAGTTCAGTATGTCGGCAAAAAATAAGGCGATCGGAAGCTTTCCTCGAAAACGCTGCCAAAACCTTTTGAGTTTTAACAAAACAATGTATGGTAGGATTTTTCCTCTTCGATAGATCTCAAAAGAGTAAGCGGTGGTATATGTCTGTCTTTAAAGAATAAGCAACAATAACCGTTTTTTGCGTTTACTTAAAACAGTAAAATGAAGGGTTACTTTAGAAGATATTTTTAACAATACAGTATTAACTCCTAATCAAATAAATCTGGTAGATACGTTATGCGTGTAATTTAGATCAAAATTGCCTTTACACTATCAGAAAAAAATTAACAAGTAATGAGTTATTAAAAAGTCAAAATCTCCGGGCGCAAAATTAAATATCGTTGAAGCGTAGCAAAGCGCTTACTGCATTCTCCCCTTCCCCCGGCCCCTCTGTTGTCCTTGAATGCTATATAAGTCGAGCGACACATAATACATACCAAATTTCATAGTAATCGGTTCAGTAGTTTATTCGTGAAAGAGTAACAAACATCCATACCGACATCCTGACATCTAGACGTACTCATTACTTTCGCATTTATAATATTAGTAGGATTTTTGTTATTTTTTTATTTAAATAATACTATGGATATATTTTTTAGTAATATAAAATATACTTACTTCTAAAAGATGATTTGTAATAGGTCTCCACATAACTTCAATCCGGTGCATGTTAGCCAATCCAGTTTCTAGTAATTTAGCAACAGCAAACAAAGATGGTTCCTAGAATAATTATAATCAATTTATCTATGACAAAAACCAGTTACAACGTGTACACGATTTAAACCCGCTCTCGAATATATTTCTAAAGACAATACAGATTTGTACTTGACAATTGTGGAGTATAGTCGAATTCTCCGGATGATGTTTCGGTTGCGAAGCGAAAAGTACGTTTAGTTTTTATTAGTATGTGTATTGACGGTGCTACCTACTAAAACTGTTTATTATTGTGTGTGCGTGCGTGCGTGTGTGTGTGTGTGTGTGTGTGTGTGTGTGTGTGTGTGTGTGTGTGTGTTTGTGTGAGTGAGTGTTTGCGCGCGCGCGCGTGTGTGTATGTGGTGTGGAGCTGGATATATCATGGGTCTTTCCTGTTTTGTTGCACCATATACTATGTATATTTTTCTGGTGGAAAATTGCAAATTAAATAAAAACATTTGGATTTAAGTATGGATTTCCGTTAAATAATGTCTTCTTCTATCAAACCATGTTAACTTACCCTATTGGAATACGCCAGTTCCATTGCCTCATTAGACAATTTACACAGCGCATCAATGAGATGGTGTAGGGCAACGTCATCTAAATTCTTCGAAGCTTCGAAAACTCTAGACAGCATCGCGGACAATGCTAAAAGAAATATATAATCACTATCATTTGTTAGTCTTGCTTGGAAAGTTTTCCGAAAGTTTTGAAAACACTTAATTTTATAGATTAAAAAGTGGTTTTTCAACATATCATCATTCATTATTTGCCAGCATATAAATCAACCACGTTGCAATATTGGAACATCGGTTCGAAACAGTAATAGAACAATAACTACATTAAAGGGTATTTTAGTTAAGTTTCCTTTAAACTTTCAAAACTCCTGGAAAACTTTCCAAAAAATCTTTTTTGGTGACCAAATAATTGCGCTTGAATATAGCTTTTGCACACCATAATGGCAACACCACACACCATTTAAAATAAAGCGACTGCCATATAATTATTCAAATAAATACAATATCTCATCGGTACCGGTTATTACAAACTACATGTTACGTGTCTGCAAGATATTTTGAATTAAGAAAAGTTTCTGTTGCTCTATTCTCAGAATGAACGAGCCACTTATCTTTCTCAACTTTATAAGCGAAACACGCTATGCTGCATCACTGTCGCGTTTATTTTTGATATACTTAATTAAGTTTCAAATATTGGAATGCCTTTCTGAACTTTCATTTTAGGACTGTATGGTTAAAAATGAGACATTCAAAAAACGTTTAAATCAGAATCTGGCACGCCATTTTGATTATTTTATTTGATATTTGATTTTATTGACACTAGCATATTTGTGTCCTTTAAATTGATTCCATCTGAAAATAGCTCATGCTTATAATAAATCTAAGAGCAGCATTTGAAAAACCAGTGCAGTTATCATAACATTTGGCCAGCAAGCTCCGTCCCAGTGCACGCGTAGACAGACAAGACAAAGCAGAGTAAAGCGAATCAGTCGTTTTAAAAATAACAACGCATGGCTTATATGTTTGAGTGCCACATAAAAAATATACTAAATATACTAAGCACTACATACGTACATTAGTAAGTTAAACTTCAGAGTCGCATTGTTATTAGACTTTTTTGTACATATAACCAAAAATAATAATCCAAATAAGTTAGGTACTACTTGTACTTCGTCGTCGTCATATAGTCGTTACAGTCGTAGGGCACATAGCTGACAAGGTGAAGGAGGTTTAGTGATACTCGACTGCTTTATAAGAAGAGGTTATGTTTTTCGAGTGTATGTAGTGGATTTCTATGTTGCCTACTGCTTTATACTGAACAGCCAGAAGGGTTTTACAGTACAAGGTATCGTTAAATTGTGTTGAGTATCACACACATGACACTGGGTACAAAAATAACTAAATAGTAAATTTTGGACGCCATATTACAAAGTGTATTTTTTTACTTAACCCATCGAGTGGGGTATGAACGTAAAGCCCGGTTTTTATTTCCCTTTATAATGGTAATATTTGTAGTCAGTTTTTTATGCTTAATTTTAATTATTGCTTACTTAATGTTGTCTATGCTTTATATACATATAAATCACGGTGTATTATGCTTTCAAACTGTTCGGTTTACTCTGGTAAAAGCCCCAATAGCAAACAATCTTGACATCACAAAATCAAATATGTGTAAATGTGATAAAATTAATTTAGAATCAAATCAGAACATTTTATGTGCCTATTTGGAATATTAAAACTAAAAATGATCATTTCAATAATGGTACCAATCAGTATCTATTAATAAGTATATCTAAATAGTGTTATGTGCACATGTAGAGTTGAACACCTCGTTGGTCGTGGATTAGTGTACGTGCCGAACTCCACCGACAAACTGTAAGGCTCGGATTCGATCCTGACGAGGGCAGGCATTTTGCTGATAAACATAGATGTCTGTATGTCTGGGTGTTTATTAAAAATTATGCTGGTATCTATTTGAGTAATTCTATATATTAGTATCGTTGCCTAATATCAATATTACAAGCATATAATTTTACTTAGATCAATTATATTTAAAACATATTTTTTTATAATGGGATGCAATAGACTAGTGTGGTATGGCTTAACTGGCATATGTTTAGTTTAATTAACAACTAAATAATTTATTCGAACACAAGTAAAATAGCACATCAAAAATAATTTTATTAACGTAAAGCTATTACCATCGACCCATTCAAAAAATTTTCTTTTTTTGTGATTTAATATATTTAAATGTTGTTAACAAACTGCGCGAGTTTATTCATAGTTATAGATAGAGAAATATGCATAGTTACATACATTATTTGCCTCGTTTTAGAAAAAAACAAACTTAGTATATTTGGCAGGCCCAAGTCGATTTAGTAGCTCGCGAGTGTGTTACATATTCATAAAATAGGTTTTTTTGCAAGGACGTAAATTATATTTGCAATTAAAACTGTGTTTGAATTTTTACATCAAACTCTTAGATGAAGTGCAATTTTTGACATAGTGACTAAATCGTGTTATTGAAATATAACTCTAATCAAAGTGCAAGAAACAATTTTGAATAAAGAAAATAAGCAATATAAAATTATCAGAACATACTTAGTGGGCAAGCAAATTTATTTAGCCATATTTTATTTACATAATTTACATAACCGGTTAGAACTAGTATGTGTCGCGATACGGATTTATGCCAAAGATTCCAAAAGCTTACGCGATTATGATCAGACTAGATCCCACAGAATAATAATGGTTACTAATCCTCGGATCCGTTCCGTTTATCCTTCTAGTATTAGAAATGTAAAAGTTTTTTTGGGCGTTATGTGGTGGGTGGCTTTGTGGGCGTTACCTGTTACATCTTTATAATGTGAGCGCCTTTTTATGAATATAAAATTTATAACAGCCTGATGCGGGCATGCCCATATCGTTTACATTTCTGAGAACATTTAGTTTTGTATTGCAATTTTCTTCATCACGATCATAATCACTATGGATGTTCAGAGAAAACTTTGTATTGAATTTGTTCAATAAGTTTAAACAAAAATGTTGAACTTGACGAAGGGTAAACTTTCTATTTGTAAAATATTTAACGATCGCATTTGCACTCTTTAAATAATGCTATATTTGTACATCATTGCGTTTAAGGTAAAATACGTCAATGGCCTCATTTGTCTCATCATTATTAAGAAATGACTACTGTCAATACTTCTTCACACAAACACGATAATAACAACTTGCAAAGGAACTTATCTATGAACCATCGCTGAACGGCATCAAAACAATTCTGATAACTAGAAACAACTCATTCTTTGTGGGTTCGACAGAACCTACCCAATAGCCTCATAGTTGTCCTGGGGACAAGTCTTAGTCAATTGAAAGCACCAATACCCAAATCAAAGTGCGGGGCATAAATAAACTACAATTGTTAGTTTTTAGTCAGTTAATGCTGTAAATACAGGACTTTTGTTGTAAAACTAAACACGTGTCTAAAAAATACAAAAATTTAAACATTGTAATTTTTTAGAAAAAACGCATAATATTCAAAATAAAATATTAGTGTTAATAAAAATGCTGTGAACTAAAATGAATGCATTCCAAATAGACACAAAACAATCATATAATATACGGCGTAGTACCACTCATAACTCCGAGAGACTCGGCTACAGGAACTTGCTGACCTGAAAATAAATATTAGTATAATGTTCAAGATTTATCAATGCGTCTTAAGGCATGTCATGACGGTGTTACGTTATCCAGGCATCTGGCCGTCGGGTATGAATTATGGTTGCGTGATAGTTGATGAAAGGTTAATACGATAAATATATCTGGTGTATACCGTATATAATAGAAAGAAAGAAAAGAAAGAAAAAATATTTATTTGCGGAATATGAGTGTTACAAAGATCGATAATACGATACATATACCATTGGAAGAGCATTCAACATGCTTAGCAGGCTCGAATCATCGGTAGCTCGAATGGTTAGAGCATTCGTCGGCTTGAGATGAAAGGTTACAGGTTGAAATCCTGTCTGGGGTGAATTTTTTATTTCTTGAAAATTTATAAAAATATTACCCAAGCACAGGGCAAGTGCTAAAATAAAAACACCTTAACTAAATTTTAGCCACGCATCATTTTCTTTTTAATAAAATATAAGTGATCAAAAATATTGACATAAGTTAGCATAATAAATCATACCAGGGAGGTCGGCCATGACAGCTGAGGTGCTCATAACTGCATTAGCATCAGCACTGACTCGACTGGCCTTCATACTGCCACCTGTCGACGGCTTCAGTCCGAGAATCCAAACCTATCGCAGAAACGGTAGTAATTATAATAGAATAAGAAGTGCATAAGCACGATTGTCTTCATAGTAACCTTCAAAACAATGGATCGTTTACATGTGATTGTGAATAAATCGAGGTCGCACAAAATCAAAAATATTTAGGTTTGGTAATTGATAATCGTTTAAACTAGAAACAGTATATTAACCGCGTGTGTGATAAACTTAGAGGCATTTTGGCAAAGTTTTCGCTTACGAAATATAAAATACCATATACAACATTACTATTATTATATAATGCTTTGGCAGAATCAATCATAGATTACGGACTGTCAAGTTATGGTAAAACTTATAAGAGCCACCTTGATAAAATTTATACGTTGCAATTGAGAATTTTAAAACAAGTAGTGCCAAATAAAATTAAAAACAAATATCAAAAAGATTATTCTAAGCTTTTTAAATTCTGTAAAGTAATTCCAGTTCACGAAAAAGTAAATAAAATATTATTAGTAGAAAATTATTTTAATGAAAAACTTAAAAATCAAAAAACAATACGATGTAAATCAATTGAAAACGAGAAATATGACAAAAACTAAATTAATATTACCTAAGTATAATAATTTGTATGGGAAATGAACATTAAATTATATGGTCCCTCATCTCATCAATAAACTACCATGCAATATAAAAGATACCATGACAATTAAGAATATAAAATTTAAATTTATAATATATTACAATATATATTAGATAGCCTGTAATAAGTATGTACATGTTTTTTGTTAAATATGTTATATTATGTAATATGTTATGTACGTTTATGCTATTATATTATGTAAGTTATTTAAATACTAATATGTTATTGCAATTAATATATAATATCATTTGGTTTTTATCTGAAAAATATTGGCTGTGTGAATAAAATAAACTTATACAGAAAATAATATATTTTAAAAATGTTTAAGTCACTTGTATTGTAAATCAACCTGTATATAAAACCAGTTTAACGATGCACACTTGCAAGTCATTAGTAATAGTGTTAGTTTTATGTTCAACGCGGTCGAAAGGAAGTTAAGACAAATTGAGTTTTATGCAGGTTGATTTAGAGATCAACATTACGTGGAACATGAAGTTTTGTTCAAACCTGTTAGAATTTCTTGACTCATTGGTGCACCGAAAAACTCGTAAGAGTTTATGTTGCACCTGTATTGTTAATCATATGTTTGTTTTTAATGCAAATAAAGAAATAAAAAAAATATATTAACATTTTTTCAAATTTAATGTACAAGTAATTACAATGTAAGGTAATATTTAAAAATATGACGATTAACTGATGGACCCCACTCTAGGTGGAACCTCTGGCGTTGTTACCAAATAAGTTATTTAAATTTGAATTTATTTTGGTAATAAGATTTCAGAATAAATAGGCTATAGTAACATATTTTATTTGTTTAAGTTATATTTCTAAAGAATAAAGACAAGTCCTCTAAAGTTTTGAAATTTCATTTAGAATGACTACAAAATTGACTGATTACAAAACCGCTGACAAGGATAAGAATTTATTTATTTCACATAGACCATGCAGAGGTTCTTGTGATACATCTGTGCGTCTGCGTCT
>NJDD01001220.1:91659-106500 GCA_002245505.1 Calephelis nemesis | reverse complement strand
AATTGAAAATAAAATGTCAATTGACAAATTCCTATTGCCATGTACACAATCGACATCACAACTTTCGTTCAGAAATAGCTATGACAATTTCGTTCGAAAATTCTATTTTAATTATTTATTTTTGTTAAAATACACAAACAAGGTATATAACATTTACTTTAAATTTAGTATATAAATCAAACTGTTTAATAATTTTTGAATTTAAAAGTTTGAAGTCCAAGCGACTTGAACTTTTCTTGAATTTATAAACATTTTATTTTTTTGTAACATCCTACAAACATTTTAAAACTGTTAATAGTTTTAATTTCCAATATCCAATTCAAATAACAACAATCGCTTATGATTATTGATAACATTGTTTGAAAAATAATGTCCAACCAATCTATGGTCAATTTACATAAACGTCAAATAGTAATACAAATTAGGTAGGTAGGTACTGCGTAAAATGAACCGGGCCTTAATTGTTACCATACTAAAATGTAGAATTCCACTAATTCAGTTATGTCAAACGGTCAACCCTTCTTTAATAATATTGTATTTTATTATGAAAACAAAGGCGTAGAATTGAAGATGTCATCTTTCGATTTCTTCAAAATTGGGTATCAACGATGAAAGTTATTTCTAGCTAAGAAAATATTTGACAATCGATCTTGATTTCTTGACCTACTTTTACTCCAAAAAAATGTCATTTTGCATCTAGCAATACCGTGTAACTAATTGTGCAGAAGAAAAAACAATGGTGTGATTCCAGATTTTATTTGTAAGTATTTGTGGAATCAACTATAAATGTAGCCATAATAATCATTTAAAATCAACAGCAACTGTAGCACATAAGATCATGCAAATTTAAAGGTATGATAATTACGTTTTGACCCATAAATTCATGCTATACGACTTGACGTACTGTCAAGATTAATTTTTTCTCTATTTATTCAGCTTGATTTAGCTATGCGCCATTCTTCTTGCAATAAAACGGTCAGTGTATGCAAATTTTAGAACATCCTTAAATAAAATGCAAATTTTCGCGAGTGGAATGCCAGTGACTTTGAGGTGATATCAATATCTTGGAGCTGTCAGACGTGTTTTCTCGTGAATGGTGCCTTGATACCGGCACCCAGTAGCCAGTGTCGATTATAAATAATGTTATTACTTACGTGACGAAAGTTTAGTGCCTTCTAAAACTGTCCTACTAATCGTAAATCTAATGATCAAGGTAAATTACTTAGCAATCTAGTCAACGACGATAAAATTAGCAACATGTGTTACTCGGCGACAATTTGTAAATATTTTGAACTATAAACAAGATCATATACCGTGCAAACCTATCAAGAGTCCTTGTATGATTTATTTATCATCATAACAAAAACCACATTGTGACTAATTCACGACAATTTTTAGTCTTATTTTAAAAAAATCAAAATTTTTTGTAGCCCTCTAAGTTATGATTTAATGTTTATAGAAAGATGTATTCTGATGTAATAGTATATCAATTTTACTTTTATTATTAGTCTAAACCAAACTTATGTGTTTTGTTAACGTCTATTTTAAATTATTGGTTTAATACTTAATAATGTTATACTGGTGTACTTATTTTTCATTCTATGTTAATGATTTTTGTGTCTGATAATAAATCTGTACACATATGAACAAAAAATTCATATTGCATTGTAATTTACACTAACCGTGAAAACTACTGAGCCAATTTTCATAAAATGTTGTAGTTATTTTTCATAATATATATTTTATCTTAATTTATGAAACTTTTGAGAAAGTCGAAAGTTGAGAAGTCGCAGAGTCGCCTCTGTGGTCGAGCGGTCCGGGTGTTGGACTTGACTGCATGAGGTCTCGGGTTCGAATCCCGGGTCGGCCAACTAAAAGAAAATTGGATTTTTCCAATTTTCTAATAAACAAAAAAATGATGGTTGGGATTGGAAATGTGCCCGGTTGGCGATAGGCTTGCCACCTATCACATTATGGGACTTAGTATCTTCGGCTAGTCGTGGGTGCCATGGTTGTGCCTCTGCCTACCTCTTCGGGAATATGGGCGTGAAGATACTTTTTTTTTTTTTGAGAAAGACAGGGTCTACTTTTTTCTGAAATATAATAGTTTTTTATGGCAATCTAGATATATTTTGTAAGAAATGCTTTATGTCTCATACTTATTAGACTTATAAGTTTTTAAAACATTTATTATCGCTTCGTGGGACTATAGAAATGAATTGTGCTTTTAAGTGACAAATGTTACTTTAGTCATTTGAGAAAGGTTGTAATACTTAGCTTCTTTCTTTTTCTATGTTGTAAAACATCCTTATGCTAAATTGTACAAGTTGGTTCAAGTATTGTGTAGTTAAATAACAAATACTTTAACATCTTTATTAATGTTTGTGTTTATTATGTCAATGGTAGGGGATTATAGTGGGATTGTGATAAATTGTATATTTATAACAAAGGATAAATTCAACTGCTATAATTAGTTACTCTTGCTGCTATACGCATATTTATTACTGCTTTTCCTTTACCCTGTTGATTAATACCAATTATAAAAATATTTTGTTACTCTTCCTTCTTTTTTTACTATTGTCGAAGCTATATTTCTTGCTGCATATAAAAATAATTTTAGGATATCTTAGGTTTTCAAATTAATGATTGGGCAGAGCTTGTTGTTTTTAAATGGATTTATTTTGTATATGACCATACTTTGGTTTATTTAATATAAAAGTATCTTCATTCCCATATCCCGGAAGAGGTACACAGAGGCACAACTAAGGCACCCATACCTAGCCAAAGACACTGAGTCCCACAAAGTGGTTGGTTGCAAGCCTATTGTCAACGGATCACGTATCCAATCCCGGGCAATATTTCTTGTTAGAAAATTGAAAATACACAATTTTTTTTGTTACCTGACCTGGGAACTTAAGAAGTCAGTCCAACACTAGACCGCTAGACCACAGAGGCGAAGGCCACATATTATACAACAACATTTTTCCATTTGTTTGTTCTAACTAATCTCTTAAACGCCTAGACTGATGTTTACTGGACATACACTGGCAGGTAGCTGATACTGATAATACTTTATAGGCTACTTTTTCGAAAATTTCTGAGAAAAAGCTATTTTAACTAATTAACTTTTTTCTTAAATTCTGCTTACAAACAAAGTAGTGAAAACAGTTACTATAGAAATAAACATATATAGACTAGACAATCTGAATGACAAGTTTCTAATTTCAGAAAGAAATTCAAAATTTATTTTTTACTGTTATAGTTAATTAGTCAACTTGGTGAACTTCGTATTGCTTGTCACTAACAGCTAGTTACAGTTTGTATAGATTGAAGCATTGTTTTTTTTATGTTTGCTGCAATTTTTCCGGTTTATCTCTTCATATGATTCTTCTCCTGACAGTAACAAACACAACAAAAAAAGATTTAGCAAAATTGGTTTATCCGTTCAAGTATGGTGCGTTGACCATGCAAAATGGTTATTTATTTTCATATATATAGATTGATTACAAATGAATAATTATTTCCTCACCCACTATTTTAAAAGTAAATATTGCTTTTATAAATGTGTAATTCAAATATAGATGTTTCCCCAATGCATGAAGCCAAGTTATCAGACCAATTTATCTTCATTACATGTGGGTTGAAATATATGTTATGGTTGACATTAATTAATAGATAAAGCAACTCACTGAAATAAAGATTGAAATCACTGTATATACTGAGTTGCGAGTTAAATGAAATGCTGTAACTTGGGATTCTGAGTTTAGATACATATGTTACTATTTTTTACTGTATTTTATTTAGTATTTATAACAATATTACATTAGCTAACACTTAATCTACTAAATTGATTCTAATAGATCCAAGTTTTTAGGTTTAGTTGCAAGTGTCATGGAAAACATAGGCATTGTGTTGACGAGATTGTTTCAACAATCATCTTAAAATTGCCCATCCATCTTTTTGAGTTCTGTCTTATTTTTCTCCTGCTCTTCATTATGCCTAGTTCCTCATCTTCATAATGCCTAGCTGTAGTGATCCTTGACCACTTTATAGTACCTCTTGTTGTAATATGGTCCTGTATATAACTATTTAGCACATTAATTTTCTATAATTTTTTTTACTTTTGTTATTGTTCTATCTTCTTCATTCATATGGTCTTTTTTACTCCTCACATACTTCTTTCCGCAATATTTCTAAATCAATAACCAAGTTTGACATCTAATCGGTAGGCATGGAAAAATACACATTTAATTAATGTTTTGGTTGGCTGTAACATGAAAGTATTTATTTTTAAATATCTCTTTAAAGTATCAATACATTTTTTAAGCTCAAGTCACTTTTCTGTTTTTTTTTAATTTGTCTGATCACTGAGTTAAGTTATTTGATCTAATCATATATAATGTAGAACATGTTTATATCCTGCTTGTCATCAATTAATGTTATTATTAATTAATATTAATAGCTGTTTTTTCCCCATTTGTCATTACATATTTTTAAGTTATAATTATTTACACTAAGACCAAATTTAATGTTCTGCTTGTGTCTATTAGTTGTTGTCACATATTTTTAAGCATATTAGCATGGGTTATTAAAACTAAGTCGTCAGCTAATCTTAAATTGTTTACTTGATTGCTGTTGATATTTATGGCAAAAACTATTATTTTATCTTCTCTTCAGTCTAATGGTCCGGCATTGGACTTGACTTCTTGAGTTTACGGGTTCGATCCTAATTGGGCAACAAAACAAATTAAAAATTGTTATCAATTTTATGATAAAAATTAACTTGGTGTCTTCCTCTAGTCATGGATGCACTGGTTGTGCCTTGCCTCTTTGGGCTATGGGCGTGAAGATACTATTTAACAATGCAGTAAAATTATAACATTTGTTATTAGCTTCTCCATAGTCTAGTAGTAACATACCCACAGAGACAAACAAATAATGAAATATGGATAATGTTGTCTGGTTAGCCAATTTTTATACTGTTAATTATCATAAATAATTGCTAATCAATTTCCTGTTGATAACATGTATATAGTATCAAAGTAATTTTAAATTAGCAATTTTAGGCTGGGATCTTAACCTATTTTCATCAATTCACTGGCTGTCATTCTTAAAACTGAAACACGATAATGGTGTGCAGTAATAACAAGTTGGTAGTTAAATCTATGGAACCATTAAAAACTTACACCATTTTAGATATACACATGTATTGTTATTACTTGAAAGTTTTTTCTTTTTTTTAATGGGAAGAGATAGCAAACAATAACTTGGCAAAAAGGCACCCGTTGCCTATAGAAACCATAGATGGTAGATCTCTGTAGCTATCCTGCGGCCAGATGTCAGTCCTATTGTGCAAGTCTATCTGTTAACCTACCTTCCTGACCTGAACATAAAAAAAAACAGGAACCTGAAGGGATATTCTCATTATGGTGGCAGAGATAGGTGAGTCAATGACCTATTTAACCTATGCTCGCCCACCACAGATGGATTAACCTACACAAAGGACATGGACCACCATCGGAAAAAGCTAATATTATTAATTGAAAAGTTAAAAATGAAGTTGCGTTCCCATTTTTTTCTATCAAATGCCTATTATTAAGCACTAGCCTGCTCGGCGAACTTCGTATCGCTTGACATTAATTGCTAATGCTAAAGTTCTTGCAATTCACGAAGGCGAGTAGCCTTTACTTGTAGTAAACGCGTATTAAAATCAAAATTAATTTGAATTTTAAGAAGACACGGGAGTTTTGCAAGTTGCAAAAGCTTTTCCAGTTTGTATGGAAAAGAATAAAGTATTGTTTTTCCTATTTACCTTGAAATATTCCCATCTTTCTTGACGTGATCGAGATGGTTATTAGCTATATTACAATTAACGGGTTTTGACAGGGTTTTTGTTTTTTTTTCATTTTAGGTTTATCTAGTCTAAATAATAAATTCGTCATTATTATTATTGTATGTATCGTCAACATCGCTTAAGTAACAAACTATATATTTTAGGCTTAGTCTTAATTAAAAAAGATAACCAATGACCCTAGGATTAAGGGTACAGTTTCGAAACAGAATGTTGAACACGTGTTATGATGCTGATCATTAGCTGATAGTTTTATTGGCCATTTCTGTATTGGTATTATAAGGCTGCAAAGTTTTATAGTACTGAATTGCAAGGAAATACAGATCTTTTGATGGGAGAAATTTGTGCTTGATACGAGGAAGCATTTTTAAGTTCGCGGAATTGAGGATAAAAAGTGAGAATAAAAGTACAAATTATTTTTCTTTTTCGATGTATTAACGTTCTACCCTAATATATTTTTAAATCTTTCAATCAGCTTAAATGTTTACCCTCATATTTTTTTTATGATATTGGAAGGCAAACAAGCAGACGGATTTCCTGATGGTAAGAAATTCCCGGCGCCTAGAGACACCAAAGTTGGTAATGGTGCGTTGCCAACCAGAGGCCGGGATGTTAGGCCTCGAGCAAAAGTAAATTTACCGGCTATCTTACCCTCCGAACCGGAACACGTCATGACATTATGGCGGCAGGAATAGGTAAGGCAGTGGTACCAATCCGGGTGAGTCGCTGCGAAACTACCACCTAGTCAAATGTGTTAGTGACGGTAAGCCTATGCTCGCCTTTTACGAGCTGCCTGACACAGGAAGGCAGATGGCCTATTCTACAAAAATGATCCATCTGTGTCCAAAAGATAAGCTGAAACTGCGTCCTTCAGTTCTTCTCCACTTAAAAACTCCATCCCACGAAGTTCTTCTTCATTTTAGTTTTGTGAAAACATGATAAACTTGAAAGTTCATTTCACGTTTTGTGAAAACATAATAATTTCTGGGAGCCAAGTCAGGACTAAAGGGAGGGGGTTCCAAAATATCGAAGCCCACTTTGTGCAGGGCGACTCTTGTAAACGGGCGCGTGCAAAAGCAGGTCACCTTTGGTCAATTTTTCTTTTTTTTATGACTTCTTTTAACCTCTAGGGTTGACGCGTAGTATTCTCTGGTTGGACGCCTTTGTCTTTGTAATCCATTAATGTTAAACGCCGCAATTTTTCCAGCCGATTGTGACACCTTAAACTTCTTTGTTGGTGGTGAGGTGGTAGAGTCCAGTTTGGACTCAGGTTCGTAATGATGAACCCAAGTTTCATCTCTAGTAGCCGTTTAACTTTGTGCAGGTTATATTTTTCATGTATTTTATAGTGAAAAAGTTCAGGATTTGCCTTATAGCAGCCCCAGCCAAGTCCACTTAATACAATAAAAATATGATTTTGGTCTTAGTTTTTAATTATTGATAACTTTTCTCTCCAACGCCCATTCTAATATTAATTTTTTCGTTGTTTCAGATCATCATAAATACACCCAGCAATTAATTTCCAAATTATCCACAAGACTGTTTATATTTTAGAATATATATTTTCGGTTAGCTTAGGTAGAATCTGGTCGGTCGCTAGTGAAATGATGCCAATGTTGAGAGAGAGAATAAAAAGACGGAATTGATTATTTATTTATATATTAATGTCTAATCCAATGTAATTATTAGTTATTCGCTTATTACGAACGAAATGAATTAAATATCTTCAAATTAATGAAAAATATTTATTTATTGAATTATAGTTTAGAAATGATATAGTGTCCTATATGTATATTTGAAATCCTTAATGGAGGACTATGGACAATATGGCGTCAAATGTAACATTACGCAACAAACAGAGGAAAGACAATCTGATAGCCAGGAAACAGGACAAGAGTCCAGAAAAAACGATAAGAGGGACCAGAGGAGCATACAGAGGTATCCCGTCTACGTCGAAACGGGATGAAGAAACTGATACAGGGTCCACGGAGAGGTTGGATAGATCGAAGAAGTTCATTACACAGAAAAGTAACTATGGGTTGGGGAAGAGGCCAGACTTTTCCTTGAAAAACCGCAACGTTCATTTGGCTTCGTCACGATATGGTCAGGTAAGTGATATTTTTATTTAAAATTCTTACTAAGAATTAAACTTTTTTTTGTTAGGCCATGTATGTGAAGTAGAACTTTTTTAATAACACTGCTTGATGTTGCATAAACTTAATATAATTCAAAATATATAAAACAAAGTCGGGTTTGTTACAACACTTATAACTCGAGATCTGCTGGACAAATTTTCATGGTTTTTGATTCGTTGGATTTGTCTTCGCCCCTAATAGCAGAATACACCTTAAAAATATGAAATATGAATCGTCTATACACAGTAAAGGAAGTTGTGATAGTTAAACCGATCAGGCTGAAAAATGATGTAGAGATAGCTTAGAAACGGAGGAGGACATGGGGTACATTTTATTCCTTAAAACAGCGAGAAAACTAAGGAAAACGACTTTTTATTTTTTCCCATACAAACTGAATGGACGGAACGAAGTTCGCCGGAACAGCTTGTCCAAAATAAAATAACAGCAATGTTCAAATACTGTTAAAATTTCTTCCAATTAACCCAAAATGTTTAATGTAGCTGAAATCGGGAAAACATAAATTTTTTGACTCCGCTATAATAATAAACCCACTCCAATTACTTATTTGATTACCGCGTCACGATTTGGTATTTCTTTTTTCGTTAGATAGCTAATGATACCGAGATTGTCTCACATATTTTTTTTAAACATACCACTTGTGGTATGTAGTTAAACTCATGTATAAATTTATACATAATGTAATACTAGTTTTGTCCACTTGGTTGACGGTCCCACAGGAACATTTTTTCGGGATAAAACTATTATATATGTTAATCCAAGTGACGCTCTATGTGTATGCTATATTTCACAAAAATCGATTTGGCAGTTTTTGAGTGAGAGAGTAACAAATAAACATACAAACTTTCGCATTCACAATATTATTTGGAAAACTCAAACAATACTACTCGGGTTAAGATATTAAGGGACCACCTCGGAATCATGATCTATCTATCCAAAAATAATCATCTAAATCGGTTCATTATTGGCTCAGTAACGAACGGTAACATATACAGTCCAATTCAAAACCTCTTTTGGATTTTTTTGAAACTAGACATGCACAATTTTATGAACTGTTGTAAGTTCGATTTTTGAATTAATTTGATTATATTTAAAATAGATTCATCTACAATATGTACATAGTACATTATATTATGTCACGTACTTATTTTTTATAATAATAATAATGTATCATGAACAAACAGCCGTAAAATAAAACATACGTTCATACACTAAAAGTTAAAACTAAAAAAAACGCCTGAAGTAAACTCAGTTTTCGCATTCACGGGTTTTTTAAGTTAGTTTGTTGTGTGAAGTTAGTGTTTAGATTCACAAGATCTCGATAGCTTAGGAAGCCTGATAGTTTAAATCGTTTGATGTTGACTATGTGTAATACAATTAATAGATTTTCAAACCTATTTATAAAATATTTCAACCTTCTATCGATATCCATACTTCACACTCGCAAGGCATTTTTCTGTTAATCGCTTTACCGCCTTATTTTTTTTTGTATATTATTCGTTAAGTGTAAACTACCAAATCACAACTATAGTTTCGGGATAAAATTGCTGTGACATACTAAGGGATGAACGGATAGAAGTGACGGAATTTTGCTTTGCGTCTACGGAACCCTAAAATGATGACTTACAGTAACTACACCATGGAGCTGGTCGCGCAATTTTTCGCCATCACTCTTAAAGATCTCGATATAAATATTGCTCCTAAAAGTCGACGCAGCCTTGGTTTTGGTCAACTTTAAGTAAGGAAATTAATAAGAACCAAATATTCAAGCACAGTAAAAATACAAAAACTGACTTCCAACTATTTCATTAAGTACGAAGTCGCAATTAGATTGTCCTTTTTTTCGAAAGATAGCATGGTTCCGAAATGGTCCCACATACTTTAATTAACACCCTACTAGTAGGTTTTGAGACAAAATTTTTTATCGATTATGTGGTCTTCAACATAATAAAAAGATATGCATTATTTTAAGTATACAAATGATGGTGAAATCAATTTGTGACCACCTCGGAATCATGACCTGTTTACCTAAAAAAGGACCATCAGAAAGGTTTTGTATTAGCCGAGTAATCGCGTAACAAATATACAAAAAAGCATAAAGTTGAATGGAAAACCTCGTTCTTTTTGGAGTTGGATAATAACCTGTAAACAGGGCTTGAAATCCCGGTATTTTTGGGAACCGGTAGAATGGCTTTGAAGCAATATCGATACCAAAAGCGTTACTGTATTGTACTGTTTGTACCGGTACCAGACTTAGTACCGGTACTATTGGTTTAAGGCTTTTTATTCCGGTACTGGTTCAATAATGCCGGTACAAGAAAATGTATTAGGTAGATTGTTTTCTTCAATCGAAGATATCTCTGTTCCTTTATGAGAGATTAAAATAATACCGATACCTGAAAACGAAAATTATGAGAACGAAAAAAAACCGGAAATACAAAAAAAAGTAACTTAAATCTACTAAAACCCGTTACATACAAGCACGCACGCGTTCAATTCACATATTTATTCTACGTACTAAAGAATAAAGATTACCTCCCATCTTTCTCTCCCCTCCCCCTCTTCAACTCTCATCATCCCTCTCCTTCCCTCCCTCTCCCCCTCTCTCTGTGTCTATATGAGCCCTGGGGCATCACAACTTTTTAACGGATCGGATGGACCGATTTTGACTTGAAATATTTTAACGCTAACGTCTGATCGAGATGGTTCTTTGCCAAATTACATGTTGATTTTGTACTGTATTATAAGTATAGATTCCTACATTTTTACCTACATTGTCAATATTTCTATTATCAACAAGGACCAATAATCAATATGCAAATTTGTATGTTCTGTCTGAGGGAAAAGCGCCCTACATTTTTAACCCAGACGTTTAATACACGTACTGCGGGCAATAGACCTTAAAATGTAAGATTAAATATGTAAGTAGAAGTCAAATTTTACGGCCAAATTCAAATTACGACTTTTTAGACGACTTTTATCTATATTTTTATAGTTTTTTCACCTACATCGTCGTTATAAGTGAATAAATGAGCTACTTATTATAACAAATGTGTTCCAAAATATCTAAACTAGAGATGAATCATTTTCATGATATTCAGATTAAAATGTTCATAGACTTGAGAGAGACTTCAAGAAGAGAAAAATGTTTAAAGTAGGATAAATGCGGTTGAAATAAGAACGCTACGGAGAATCTGTGGTGCTACGCTGACTGCATTCGTGACAGTGTGATCCGAGAAATAGTGGAATTGAAAGAAAATTTTGCTGTAAAAATGAGAAACGGCGAGTTCCGGTCATGTGCAAAGAATGACTGATAAAAGATTGACAAAAAATATATAACAATGCGAATGTGGATTAATGTAGGTACATGTAGTAGGATATCTATGTTGACATATCACACAGCACAGTTGTACCACTATTTGTTTTGACTGTTAGGTGTCACATATCTTCTGAAGTGAAATAAATACCCAAAGTGATTCTAATATCAATTCCGATGCTTAGGAATGAGCTGATGACCTTTAACGCTTAGATAGATCTCCATAAACTGTAGCTAAGAACCATATCTCGATCACGCCAGCTTTTAAATAAAAAAACAAGCTGCATCAAAATCCGCTGAAGAGTTACGACTAAATTATTTTCGCATCTAACAATCGTTACATTGTGAATCAGTAATTTAAGGCAATTATTTTACTTAACTACCACAAATATACAGTGTGACCCGCGTTAAAGAGCAACCCCGAAAATGGGTGAAATTAGACCAAAAACTATCGACGAAAATGGGTCTAACAATTTCTAAAAAAAACTTGTTTTTTTATACGCCATTGAATATTAGTTTCCCGAATTTTGAACTCTATGTACAAATAAATTTATTTCTCCCGAACTAGCTGGCCGATTTTGATGAAATAAATGACAATTCAATGCCAATTATTGAGCAATGAGAATAAAATAAAAACAGTAACAAAAAATGGCTTTAAACACTTTATTTTTTAAATACTTGAAAAAGAAATTACTTTTTTTCACGGTTTTTTTTTAATTAACTCAAACTTCTGTGAAATATACCCCTACATCTTCATATGTTTTACAATTTATTATTATGTTTGACTGTATTAGCTTTAAAAAAAATATAAACAAACATATCTCTAAAAATAAAGGAGTTACGAATTTTTAAAGTTCACTGCTCAGAATGGGCAAATCCAAGTAGAGACACTTTTTATTCCTTTGTTATACCGGCGCGATGGCCCGCGCTTTTTTTGTTTTATCCTCATCGCTTAATAGTTGGTATTGATTTGTCGTTTATTTCATCCAAATCGACCAGCTAGTTTGGGAGGGATAAAAAATAAGTTTTTTTTAGAATTTTTTAGACTTATTTTCGTCGATAATTTTCGGTCTAATTTCACCCATTTTCGGGGTTGCACTTTAACGCGGGTCAGACTGTATAATGATGTCATTGGTCAGTCTAGGATATAAAAGTGAAGTTGCATAAATGCTTATTCGCGATCTTGTGATATAAGTGACGGTATATAGATGATATCTTCACGCCCATATCCTCGAAGGTGTAGGCAGATGCACAACCTGGGCACCCATGACTAGCCGAAGACACTAAGTCCCACAATGTGATAGGTGGTAAGCCTATCGACAACCGGTCACATATCAAATCCCGGGCAACATTAATTTTATTAGGAAATTGAAAGTATACATTTTACTATTTACGCCGGACCGCTAGACCACAGACACTTTATATAAACTATCACTACTGTAATGTAAATAGCGCTAAAATTTTCAACTTAAAGAATTTGTAATAATCAGCCCTTTCCACCCTTAAATGTTACGTGATTAACGTATGTTTCGTAATTTATGAACGTTCCCCAGCTATTCTACCATGCTCAGAAAATTTTCGCGTTGTTCGAAATGTAATTTCGTAATTTTTCCTTCGTTTAAAATATTTTCTACTGATAATTGCTTAGTCACAAGGACGGACAGGTGTACATTTCGCAAGATATACCACCGACTGATGTTTATGTTTTATCATTTTTGCAATATTGTCAGTATCAGCTGGCGCAGACGTGCTGTCTTGTGCCTTTTGAATTTTGTGTTTGCGATAAACAAATTGTAACTGTCGTGATCATTGCTAATACTGTTTTCATGCATTTTTCTCGCCTTCGTCCGGATTTCCTACCTGCAAGGAAATTAGTGCTTCTGATTTAATTTTTAATTGGAGATACCTGTAGGGTTAATCTGAGTCTTGATTTTATGAAAATTGGAAATTGGTATCGGATTTGTGTCGTTTTGCACTCTTGAACACAATATTACAAAGTAAAAAAAAACAAAGAATCAGATAGTTCATTGTTTATTAGTAATTCTGTTCAATAGTTTTTAAAATGACATATCCGATTCCAATTTCCAAAAAACATGAAATCGAGATTTAAGAGTAACACTACAGACTTTGATCAAACATGTCTTAGGTGTTTAGTGAAGCCCAATCTTTCAACTATTGAAAATTTATTGAAATTAATTCAGTACTTTTCCTTCGTTGGTACTACATTGACAAACAATCAAAAGGTCAGTTTTTTTGTACCTAATTCCTATTCCAACGTTTTCCTTTGAAAATTTTTAATCTGATTATGATTCTGTATAGATTGTTGTATTTTGTGTAGGTAGGTATATCTTAAAGGGACAAATCGAAAAAATACCGCATCGGCATTAGTTAATTATATGTACTTAAAAAATATAACGAATGTTTTAGGATAATATTTCCCTCTAATATATACATGCTAATATTATAAATGCGAAAGTCTGCCTGTCTGTTGATATTTCAAGGCTACATTGGTAAACTTATTTTAATGAAATGTGATTTGCATATAACTAGAGATCATGGTTCGAACATATAGGTAGGCTGTTTTTTTTTTTCAAAAATCGACACCCAAAGGATTATAATAAAAGTTGTAACTTTTCTACGCTGATGAAGAACCCGCGGGCAAACAGCTAATACAACACAAATTAATATTTTTAAATGTTTAGTCCAGTTTATAAGGAACCAAATGGAAGGGAAGGAGGATATGTATATATATATATATACAGGGTGACATTTAAAATACCAGCCTGAGAAACGATTTGGAATCAATGTGATGTTCGATCTACAAAGTAATCAAAAGTCAAAAAAAGTCCTTTTACCTATAAAGGGGTTATATTAAAATTTGGCCGTTACTTCAAAGTAACCCTGTATATAAGAAAACAAAATTCCTACACTTACGACTTTAAAACAAAAATAATTAAAACCCTCTGCCTTTTACATGTCAGGAAATTCGACTTGGCTACTCATCACGTACTCAGTTCTCTTATAAAATATCTGAAAATATTGGCTACGCATGAGTAGACTGGGGTTAATTGAGCGCCACGGGTCACATGACTCACTTACTCATGATTGTAGCTAGCTTCTGAAGTAATAATGCAAAATACAGATTGTGTTTCCGAATACCGTCTAACGGTCAATATTAATAATCAATCCTAATCCAAAACTCGCTGTCCAAGATTGACATTTTGATCCATTTTTATGTGTTCTGTAAATTGGATTAATATGGCAATTAGGTATGGGATAGGCCGGCGGATACGCAGCTATCTAGATTGCTTGAAATCCATTAGATTGAGATACATTATTAACATTGGCCGTAAGTTAGTTTGAAAAGGATTTAGTTTCAATTTGATAGAAGAATCGTAAAGTGAATGTTTTACTAGCGACTAGCCGCGCCTTTTTCTGTGTGTTCCAAATATGTTTTCTCTTCCAGAGTAGAAACACTAAGCTACGAGGTAAAACTAGCTGAGGTTTTATCCCGGATCCGC
>NJDD01001220.1:64621-82401 GCA_002245505.1 Calephelis nemesis | reverse complement strand
ACCTTAGTCCATGTTTATTAATACGAGGGAAGTTTTAAAAAACAATTCGTAACTAGTATCGTAATTAGGATTTCGGTTTGACGTGAATTTTAAAACAGCACTCAAAATTAATCATACTCAAATCATAACTTATGATCTGTTTTCTATCTAATTGCCTCTGTGATCTAGTGTTCCGATTTTTGGACTTGATTTTATGAGGTCCTGGGTTTGACTCTCGGGTCGGGCTATAAAAGATTGCACCTCTGCCTACCTCATCGGATATACGGGCGTAAAGATACTTTTTTAAATGTGTTTTCAAATCTTAGATTTTCCCTCAAATCTCAAGCCACGTCAATTTCTTTCAAGTGACAGTGCCTTAATATCGATTTTAGCTTAAAATGTGTGGTCTAAGAATATATGTACGTTTTAGTCAAAGCTAATAAGGCCGATCTACATTTTAATACAGAGTATTAGAACATTCACATTGACTTATTATACTCGTATGTTAAGGAATAAATTAATTTATGATATACCATTATAAGGACTGTAAAGTGAGAAGACAATAAAAAAGAACTATTGTCATGCTAAACACCGAGTAGGATCTACAATGTACGCATATAGACATAAGAAATGTCTATTTTAGTCTCAAGGACTAGAATTATTGATTAATCTTACACAAGGGTAAAATTGAGATGAGAATCCTTTATTTGTATCAATTATAGCATGGAGTTCTTTTCCTTGATCAACAGTTTAGATGCATACTAATTTTTAAATAATCAGGTCTCTGAGGAGTAGGGTTGCCAGCCTATATATTTTTGCTTTCTATATGCACCATAGGCGTCAAAGGTATTCAGTAGTACATACTATTTAAATTATGCGCTTCAGTTATATTCGTCAAGCTTCGGAAATCCGAATGTATTTTAAAGATATCTTATATCTATATAGAGTTGTTATTACACATAATTAGTAATTTCGCTTCAATTTAGATTGGGTCAGCCACTTTAAAAATAAAAGTATAAAGAGTATAAAGACGTGTAAAGCCGAAGCGCATAATTTAAATAGTAGTACTGTACCAGCTGTGACAGGTTAAAAGATTTTTGTGGTTGGAATGCGTAATTAAATTCCCTATTTAATTACGCACGTTTACTACTTTGGAGTTATCCAAGAACTTTGCTACCTAAAAACTTCTAATTTTTAATATTTTGACAATTCTACCCACGACGCTATCTATTTCAGGGCTTAGATGATTGTGTCTATTTGTAGGTTGAACTTTACCGCATAACTGTGGTCAATATTGGTTTCAATTGAATAATAACAAATTGATAGCCCTATCGTTGACTGTGTCTGTTCCAGTATTTAGACTACTTCGTCATTCTAAAACTGCAGTTTACTGCGAAACCACCACACGCCACAAAAGTTTCTTTTAATGCGATACTTTTGATTCGGATAGAACGAGAACAGGACCAGATGTAGATTTACGTTAAGCTTCTAACACGTCATTACGAAATCGTAAACGAATAATAATTGTAAAACAATTAAGATAGTTTACTGTAAGCTTCCGGTAGATTCTTATTTTTAAATTTTGTTTTATTTGTTATAGAAAAAAATTTTGACTTGCTTCGCCATTTGTATTTTAGTGGTCTCACGAAAAATGTAATGTGTATTTGTATGTATTTAGAATCTTATAGTAGAAAAAATTAAGTATGCCTGAATAAAGTTAAAAGGTAAAGGCTAATGTAACTTGACAGCCCTATCGTAGACTGCCTATTTCAGTACTTAGACCACTGCGCCATTCTAAAGTCTGCATTTTACCGCAAAACCGCACGCAATAATGGTCTAGTAACGTTTAATATGATATTTTTAACCCAGGGCGAGTGATAACAGGGTCAGATGTAATAATTGTGTTAAACTCTGTTACTAATATTATTTTATTGGTATGTTATCTACAATTATTTTTTCTGCGATATATTTAACAGTCCTCGTCGGTTTCTACTACTATTCTTTGCATTTGAAAGTCGTACTGTCATGTTATAAAGCCCATAAACATAAATTATGCTATCAAATTCTTAAAGTTTTTAATTTTTTTGTGACGATGTTTCAAAAGCAGAAGGGTTTGGAAATAGGCCTATAAACATATATAACATATAGGCATATAAACATTATCGCATACCATCAGACATCATACATACCATCTTTCAGTTCCATCATCAAATCAGATCCATATCAAAATATTTTTACATTGTTATTCGATATACACATGCATACAAAATTTTAACTCAACTGGTAGCGAAGTGGATAAAATTTGACCTGCAAGATTCCATCACAAACTCCGGGATAGGTGAAACGGAATAATAACTCGCAAAAAATAAAATCATGTTCTCCTGACAGTCCCAGAGATTGGTGTATTCTAACGACGACATATTTTATCTGCAACGGTGGGCAAGAATGATACGACCGCATTAAATATTCCTGCTACTAATGTATTCCTGCTATAATGTATTCCTGCTACTAATGTTTTCCTGCTACTTATGTATTCCTGCTACTAATGTACTTCTGCTATTTATGTATTCCTGCTACTAGTGTATTCCTGTTACTTATAATGTATTGCATTGTTTTCCGATTTACACATACAAAATTTCAACAAAATTAGTAACGATGTGGATAAAATTTGATTTGCTAGATTTCATTACAAACATCGTGACAGGTGAATCGAAATAATGACACAATTTTGTCCAGACTGCCCTGATAAATATGTAGAATGTACACAGCATTCTAACAAACAAGGAGACATAATATATAGACAAGAATTATATAACTGCCTTAAAAATTACTGCTACCTGCCTACTTACTTGCTGTACATTTTCCAACTTGGTGTCTGCTGTAGCCAGTTAGCCTTCATCTTTAACGATTTTTCATTATATACCTCACATCTTTAATTACTAAAGAGCATTACATGTTCTGGCTATTGTATGCAGAAATGCATGAATGTATAGCGGGACAATTGAGTTGATGCTATTGTCAGTATGTTGTGTTGCTCCATAATGATATTAACAGATGATTAGGTATTAAAAAAATCTATGATTTATGGTGTACCTTCAGTTCTTGTTCTCTAAAATGGATGTTTGTAGAGCTCGTAAAATGTGTACTATAAATGTAAGTCGGATAAACGGACAAATATGTCCGTCTATCTCAAATTCATACCTTAATTCTGTGACCCGAAAACGGATATGGGATACTTGACCCTGATCGGATCTGGTACTTTTTTCTTCAACACTCCCAAGGGAACAAAATACATTAAGTATTGCAAATTTTCGTAAATTTGTAATAGTTTTACAAAATGAACCATGACTAAAATATGAGTCCGCGGTTGCTACTACAATAAAGATTATAATACCGGGTTGAACCTTGGCGAACTTTAGTCCATGTAATATAATAAGACGGAATAAGAGTAAAATTCTAAGATAGGTAAATAAATTTTTGTTGCGAATGATAATTCCTTTATCAATGTTCTTATGTTTTCTAACAATTGATAAATTTGCAATTAGCAAATTTATAATATGAGTTCGTAATATACCTTACAATAATTTATCTATAGTACGTAACATAAATCGCCGAAAAATCCTATCCGTAATGTAGTTAAGAACCATCTCGATCACGTCCGAACAAAGGACAAAACCCTTATCGAAATTGGTCCACTCCTTTGAGAGGTATGATGCCAAACATGCACGCACGCAGGCACACTCTCCAAACACTCACACACATTCCCACACACACATACTTAAACAAGCACACACATGTGAAACTTGTAACACTTTTTTTTTGTCGGAAGTTAGTTTAACCAAATTTTTCTCGGTGTGACAAACAAATAGTAGTACTATTTAAACTATGCGCTTCAGCTATATTCGTCAAGCTTCGGAAATCCGAATGTGTTTTAAAGATATCTATATATAATAGAGTTGTTATTACGAAATTAATCATTTCGCTTAAATTTAGATTAAGTCAGCCAATATAAAAATAAAAGTTTAAAGTGTAAAAAGTGTAAAGCCAAGGCACATAATTTAAATAGTAGTACTAATACGGGTTAAACCTCAGAAACTACAAATACCTATCGTAATATTTAATTAGAAATATACGCAACAGGTTTTTAAAAATTTATCAAATTAAGAATTTACTGTATCTTTCTAATGATTGATTGTTATTTGATGATGAATATTATCGAAATTAAAAGATTGCCACCAAACTTATCATCGATGTTGTCATCCTAAGTTAGAACGATTGTATTTATAACCCATTTGATGCAATTTTTTCAGATATGACATTGCAGCTTAGTCATAAATTAGTTTTATCGGTACAAAGAAATGTGTTTATAATCTATTCCTGCTCACGCGCAATGATTATCTAGATTTATTTTGTTATCTGTTTATTTTTCTTAGTTTTACGACACATGAAATAAAGCTGGATTTTCCTAGTTTGTTTTCGAACAATCATAAATCCGAGGCAAATATTTGGCGCTAATTGCTACTTTTGGAGGTTGCTATGGAGGATTTTGGAGGATAGCTTAAAAGTTAAAACTAAGGCCGCCTAATAGAAAGCGGATTAATGCTTATACTGTTTTATTAATAAACATAGACTAAAAAAGGTTTAAGTTGACATTATAGTATTTACAGCTCGAGTTTTATCTGATGGTGGTGTCAAGAGTCTCCGAAACCGAAGTGTTCTTGTGAAAAGAGTAATGAATGTGGAGGCAGCCAAGATGGGTCGTGATATTTGGCACTCGATAGTCTCTACCGGGGTAGGTAAGGGACGGGCTGAAGATATGCTTGTGTGTATGTGTATACTGTGTAGTTTTTATGACACTGAATGTCAAGTTAAACCTTGGAGTATTACAGTCTGATTTTATTAATAAGGCCGCTAAAAATAGACCAATACCAATAGATATTATCAATTTGAACTTTGGAGTACTTAAATCTTGTTGGGGTAAGATTCAATTTGTGTAACTTGTCCAGGAATATTTATTTATTTATTTATTCTTATTATTATTTAAATCTATGTTATAAATAAGATCTTTAACACTAACTAGATAAGTGATAATTCGCTTATACTTTACATAAATACTGTTCTGGAAAAATTGACTTCTCCAGAGAAAGTCATTGTTCTCCTGACTGTCGTAGTCAGGTCTGGCGGGTATAGAATAGAGTATAGACAAATACCCACAGACATGAGTCATATCTTTGACATGTATAGCGATGCGCTAGTAATGTCTATGAGACGTGTAGTTTCCGATTATCAGTAGCACATCAATACGCCTTCACTTTTTCCACTGCTTTTTGTCGCAAAGACTGCAGGTTGAAATTGTTTTGTCAATCACAAGTAATGTTTAAGGCTTCAAGTCAAAGTTTTAATTTGGTTTTAGTTGGGAAGCCCAAGACAGTTGCAGTTACTCAGGTGCTTCAGATTAAGATATGGGAGATACCCCGTACCATGGTTAAAAACCACCATTATTATGTGTATAGAGGCGCGCGTGTTTTTTTTGGCTCGAAAATATTATGTTTAAAGTATGGTGGGTTCATTGTATGAAAATAAGTGCATGTTTATATTTTCTGATAACCAGACGTGCGGGCGTAGGAGGGCCAGGAACTTGAAAAAACCAAGTCATCCATGTTCATTGTCCATTTTGGCAAACTGTCTGATTGACACATTTCCGCAATCGGATACAGCTTAAGCATGTACACTATTAATATTTGATGCTCGCCTACAACTGCAATTTATTCTTTTAGCTTCTAGACGCTCAACTCTCTGTTTATGTCTGTCTATGTTTAGCCTAGCTGTTAAATTCTAATTACCATCACATGTAATTATATCGACCTTTTCTGTCAGCGGCGCGGAATGCCGTTACATCACTACGATAAGTCTGACGCCTTATCACAATCCTTTCTGAGTAAAGATTGTGCCGTCATCCACTCATACATTGCCATCGATACTGCAGTATTTAGGACGATCGTGGACTTTGCGATTACAATGCGATTTCTTTTTCTTTCTTCTCCCCTAAATCGCCTCTGTGGCCCAGCGATTTTTGGATGTGACTTCATGAACTCCCGGTTTCGATCCCAGGGTTTGAGATACAAAAAAAAAATTGATTTTAATTTTTTTTAATTACACTAAAATTAAAAATTTTGATTATTCTTTGACGAAAAAACCTACAAGTAATTTAGTCAAGAACCATTCGGTCACGTCAGCATTCAAACAAAAAATTGCTATCGAAATCGGTTTACCCGCTCAAAAGTTATGATGCACAGATAGACAGACAGACACTCACAGACATATTGATAACACCTCTCTTTTTTCGTCGAGGCGTATAAAAACGACGTTGCCCGGATTTGAGGATATGTGCCAGGTTATGGATGATTTGCCACCTGTTACATTGTGTAACTTTGTGTCGTCTGCTAGTCGTGGGTGCTCTGGTTCGACCTCTTCTGGGATATGGGTGTGAAGATATTTTTTTCTCTTGTTAATTCAGACCTTTATAACCCGAATACTGTTTAGTGTATTGTTATTCAGTAAACGTTGCCTTTATTATTTCTGAGAAATAGTGAAGTTTATAGGTTTCCATATACCTATATTATATCAATCTAGTAAAATATATCTGTAGAGCTGAACAGTAGGTATGACAAATTGTATTCTGATCTTTAATAAAATAAATTTCTTTTTATTCTTCTGATTGCATTGTGATAAAGTAGTTTTGGCATTTAATGACATATTGAATTTATAATTGAAATTTTATGTACCTTTCGCGAAATCTACTGCATATGAGAGAGAAATTTTTGACCTAACTTGAATAATGTTTTTTACTTTAAATTTTAAACGACTCAAAAAAGGAGGAGGTTCTCAATTGTTTTTTCGAAGTTATACTTTTTTTGGCGCGTTAGGAAAAAATGATGAGGGTAAATTTTTACGATACGCGAGCACACCGTCACGAAAAACCGACATGATGAAGTTAGCTATAGATAACATTTTAGTTTTTCAAAAAAAGGTAAAAAAAAGGTTAAATAAACTTTATTTAACTAAATAATGCATTATAATAAAACGTTTAATGTATTAAATACTTTTTTTCTATAGTTAGTGTCATTTTGTCTACAAATGTAAAATAAGGCAAACGATAAAATTTTTAAAAAGATTTTTATATTATTACGCCGAAGAAGTATAACTTCTAACGCGTGTACATAAGTACACACAATTTTTTTTTGTATGGTTATGCGATTACCGATATGCGATCCAACCGACTTAACTGATTATTTTTTGGAAATATGAGTCATGATTACGAGGTTGACCCATTTTAATTTTATCTTGCTCATCTGTGGTTTTTAAGTTATAATTTATAAATGTATGTATTGTTAAATATAATTTAAAAAGCTACTAGTAGTATGTTGATCGGTCGGTTTTTGCAGTTTACTGCGCCTCGCCTTCTCACTTCGAAACGAGAACTTCGACTTGTATTTAAGATCGGTACTAAAGCTTATGCCATTATTTGATGTCGCTTTGTCAGTATGCAATGGAATCGCAACTCATGAATTCTTAACTTCGATTCTAGACTTGAGAACAATTTTCTGATCGATGGCCGTTCTAGAATATTGTCCTATAACTGTTTTTTTTTTGTAAATATAAACGGCAAACAACCAGACTTAACTTCCAGTTGTTAACAAATTAAATCCACTTTGAGACCAACTATGTCAGTGCATTTGCAATATACGGGTAAGATGATAGACATAAATAGCCCTACCACAAAAAAAATTAGACGTCTATCTAATCACTATCTAAAATTGATATTCATTGCATAACACGAGCACGTGGATAACGTGTTAGCATGTTATTGCCTGAGAACTCAATTTTTTAAACAGTGTGTTTAAACATATGTACAAGTTGTGTTTAAACTTTTTTGTAGTAAGATTTAAATATTTTTGTCGATAGTATATATCTAGATGAAAACGCTTTACGGGTTGTCTGGCATGTAGGCAGTATGCTTATTTGCTAAAATATGATTCATTGCTTGGGAACTCTCAGAAGTAGACATTTTAATTTTCCTTATGTGCTTAATCGCTAGTTTGTCAGCGTCTTACAAACGATGCGTTTTGAACCTTTATCACGGTGTTTGTTATGAATGGACCAGTGTCACTCAAACGCTGCTCGTTTGTGGATTGATTTGTCGCGCATTTTTTTTTGTTTTTTTTTCCTTCTGTTAAGTGACAATGACTTAAATGCGTTGTGATTTTATGTGATGTGTTTTAATTATAGACTGTTTATTGGGTATGTGATTTTAACATTTATCTGTGGTTGTTTTACGGTCTATTAACTTCGATAAAAATTGGTGTTGTTTTATAAAATATCTGTGTTTTTGTTAATGGGCCAACTGCGAGTTTAAGCTGATCTTGATTATTTACCTACACCGTCTTTCTACAAGTCCCACATAACTTATTTTCTATAAAAATCATTTTGTTCGAGCCCTGGGCACTGAGTTTATTCGCCCGCTTGACAGTGTTAGAAAATGTTTAGGTATTAGTTTAGAAAAAAAAAATAAAACACATTAATTTTTTTGACCTTAACAATGTGAAGAAAAGGAGGTAGGATAGCGCAAAAAACTCTTATACCACTATATTTTTTTTATTTCTATGATATGAAGTAAATACTCCTAGAAAAAGATGTTAATTTAAGGTTCTATGTACTTATTTTAATATTACAATTTTTAAAGTTCATTGTATAATATGACTAAGTCGCAGCAGGTGACGACATATAATAGCCGATAGTAAATACTATAAAATAAATAGTAAATACTTAACACGTGCACATGTAAACATTGTTACGTGTTATTATGTTTCTCGTGAACTCTACGTTATTATGTGCTTGTAATAAAATAAAATATAAATTAGTAGATGATTTAGATTTGTCTCGTTCGTTATGTAGTGGCGGTGTTGGTACACAGGTTTGTGCTTTATTCCTTCCAAGTGAGATGTCAGCGAACGAGCACACGGCTCTCCTGATGGTAACAGGTAAATGTGGCCTATAGACACCTTAGATGTTACAGGTGCGTCGCTGTCCTGCTGTCAGGATGTTAGGCCTACTGTGCAATTGCCTATACTACCAGTGAACTTGAACGAAATTCTTATTCAAAGTTGAACGTTTGGTTTAAATAATTTATTTAAGGTTACAATAGGTTTGTCTCAAGGTCGCGCGCAAGTTTTTAAACATGCGTTTAATTAAACATTTGATTGGTCTTTCTTAATTTTAAGCTTTTATTCGGAGATTGAAGATTTTCTAAACGATTGCTTATTGTTAAATTTATCGCACTTCGAGAGTGTACGAAATGTCGGTTTACATTACCCGGATTAAAAGTAAAAGACGGTTTTTTTATGAAAAAAGTTTGCCGTCGCATTGACTAAAGTTCCTATCATATACTACATACATATTGTAAAAGATAGTGTCTTCAATGTAGTAAAGATTTTGCAGGAAGAATAAGATAAGAAGAATGTAAGTTTCTTAATCCAAAAGATTTTTTGGAATCATCATCATCATTAGAATTTTTTCATCGTATAATTTTTTTAATCACAACCTTGTTTGATAGCTTATGGAGTTGTAGTGGAAACGCTAACTTCGATGAAAGGTATGTCCAATGTTACGTAGGCGAAATCGCTGGCGTGAACTTGTGTGTATCTTCAATTTTGCTTGCTACTAATATTGTTAATGCGAATGTAAGTTTGTTTGTAACACTTTCACGGGAAAACTATGCGACGTAACCAATCATCATAAAATCATGTACACATATTGTAGGAGTTATTAAAAGTAACATAGGATACTTTTAATTGATTAGTCTTCTATAACAAAAAATATTGCTGAGTAATTATTTGGAATGTGATATGTTACTTATAAAGCTTACAAAAACTTGACATTTGTATTTAGATCTTCTATTCTGCTTGCTACTAATGTTATGAATGCAAATGTAAGTTTGTAATACTTTCACGCGAAAACTACGCAACCTATCATCATGAAAACATGTACACATATTGTAGGAGTTATTAAAAGTAACATGGGATACTTTTAATAGATTTCAATTCGAGCGAAGCCGCAGTTAACAGCTAGTCTTCTATAACACAATTTATTGCTACGTAATTGTTTAGAATGTGATATATTACTTATAAAGTTTATAAGAGTCTATATATTTGTACAAGAACTTGACATTTGTTTTTAGTAATGTTTTATAAACTTCCTCTGTCGGCGCTTTTGTGATCTCCCGCCAAACAACGATAGCAAAATGTGCCAGTGTGGTCTACGTCTGATATTAGCTATCTAAATAAACGGTTTAAAGCCAATTTTAGTAACCTATATAAAGTTAGATATAATTTCTAGCTAGAGTTTTGTTGCTAAGATATTTTTATTAATTTCTGAAAAATATTGATTGTCTGGTTATTGATCTGTAGTCGCTTTATCTCCCATCTTAGATGGGATATTGAATACGGCCGTAAAATATTTGTAGGCTTAGAGTAAGTGATCGATAATGTATTGTTTTAAAATCTATCTACACTGACACACTCGTCAGATCCTGTATCCGGAACGTGTTACACGTAGTTCTGATAATGATTAGGGCGTTCTAAATGGTAGCAAGGCATCTGTGATGTTCAAGATATCGCTAATATTGAAATGTCCGTGGACGGCGTATACCACTTACCTTCAGGTGACAATACTGGGCCGTTTATCTCCTCTTCTTTAAAAAAGGTTTCAGGCAGACTTCTTTTAGAGTTTGAGCACTATCATTTTAAGAGAAAACCTGAACTATAACTTGATTTAAGTTTGAGTCCCATTTCAGACTACTGGCCTTAATGCAGTCCTTAATCGTGAAGAATTTTAAAAATCGATCTGAAAATGCGGCCGCCTACTTTTATAGATATTAAGTACCATGATCTGTATAACTGAATATTGAAAATTAAAAATTGGATTTGTAATTGATAATCCATCTCTTGACGATAATAGATTCTATATATAAGCTGGGCCTTATAGGAGGTGCAGCTAAAATGAAAACAATGATTCGAAACGTACCTAATTTAATTTGACTGTGTTATTCGACTTTGAGCACATATCCCAGATTATTTGCTATCTATATTAGGTATACCGGGTAATGTGCTAAAAGCTGTGGCTGACACTTGGGCGCCACTCAGACTCATAAATCTGTAAAATGACAGTAACCTAAATAAGGTTAAGCTTCTGTTTAGAATGCGGCTGTAAGACAATCGCCTGTATTTTCTCCCCTATAGGCATGTAAGATATCGCCGCTGTAGTCTAACGGGCCAGATGATGGACTTAACTTCTTGAGGTCCAGGGTTTGATACCCGGGTCGGGCAAAAATAGATTTTCTTATTTTCTAATAAAAAATTTGCCCGGGATTGGATATGTGCCCTGTTGGCGATAGTTTTACCACTTCTTACACTGTGGGATTTAGGTTCTTCGGCTAGTCGAGGGTGTTCTAGTTATGCCTCTGCATACTTTTTTGGGGATATGGGCGTGTAGATACTTACTTTATATGCAAGAAGAGTGCATCTACGAATTATTTGGTTTTGTACCCGTCGCTGAGATTCACCTTCGAATATCGCATCATATCTTAAAATGCCAAGTCATACCCACCACCAGTTACCGACTGCCGTACTTCTAAACGGATGCAACTTAAAAGCCTTCTACCCGGCAACCCATCTCTGATACTTTTAGTGTCCCTCTACGATACTTCTTTTGGATGTCTATGGGCGACGTTGACCACTTACCATCAGATGATCCACCTTTTGTTTTACCAAAAAAATCCATTTCTACAAAAAATCAATGTCAAGTAATTTATTGATATTTTACTAATTATAAATAGAATAATCGTAAAATTCCCCATCGATTAACACTTGACAAAGCCTATATGTGATGTAGCTAAGAACCATCTCGGTCACTTCAGATTTGAAATAAAAATCCGCATCAGAATTCGGTCATTCCCTTCAAAAGTTATGATTACACAGGCAGACAGACACACACATTACACAGACAGAGACACTCAGACTTGGCAAAACTATACATATATACTTTTTGTACATCGGGGGTAAAAAAAAGTAGGAGAGCGTATCCAAGTTGTAGATTCAAGCTAAGGCACATAAACTAATAATTTTGACATAACATGCCTCTATCCATCTGTGTCATAGAACACCTGTAGAATTTTGTTAGCTTTTATAGGTATAGAATTTGTGAAGTATGTCAACTATATTTATTAAAAGGAAAAGTGTAATTTTTATAATAATAATAGAAGTAGATGACAAAAAATAATTAGCCTGGGATCGAATAAGTGTTCGGTTGGCGATAGGTTTGCCATCTATCACATTGTGGGGCTTAGTGTCTTCGGCTAGTCGTGGGTGCCCTGGAAGTGCCCCTTCCAACTACTTCGGGGATATGGCGTGAAGATACAATAATATTTAGGTGGTGAACGGAAAAATAGCAAAAACGCTTTTAATAAAATTACAGAACTAGAAGGTGCACGCGCGGTGCAACATAATGTCTTTGTCTCACAATCTTCAAGCATGTTTAAAGAATGCAAGAACAATTTAAATATTCATTTTAAAATTTGAATTTTATTGCTTATTGCTGTAATAGTAGGTAGGATTATATGTAGAACAAGATGTTTTTTTCTTGTTTTTAAAACGTAATATAAATTGCCAATATCTTTGCACAATTAATTTCAATTGACCTGTAAAAAGTGGTCTAGAATAGTCAATGATACTAATTGCATAGAAAGGCATATTGTACATACCCAATTTTTTTTAAAGCTGTCTCAGTATACATAGGTATTTTCTTATATTTCGAGACAGAATAAATTCGCTCATTCTTTTTTTTTGGGTTGATTATTGCCAGGAGAAGTTTCTTTGAAAATAAAATGTTTTTTTTTTAAATTCTAATTCAGTTAAGACTCGACAATGTCAGGTCAGGTAGTATACAAAAAATAAATGTTTTTGGATAAATTAAACTTATAATCCCAAGTGCTTTCGATATTAATATTAGTATATACATTCATTAATGTATAGAATAAATAAACAGAACCATAGATAAAGTATCTACACTCCCGTATCCCGTATCCTAGGTAGGCAGAAGTACAATCAGGCACCCACGATTAACCAAAGATACTCATGCCCGATTTTACCAAGAGCCCCAATTACTTTAGGGGACCTTTTAACGTTACTTAGGGGACTGTTTCAAAATGAAATAAAATACGTTAAAGGGTACCCTAAAGTATAGGGACTCTTGGTGAAATCGGGCATAAGTCACACATAGTTGTAGGTGACAAACCCTATCACCAGAGCCAGAGACTTAAACAAATATTTATGACTCAAATGCCTACCACTGTCGAGAATCCAACCCCCTGCGTCTCTGATGATCGGTGGAGCTGGTTGTGTACCCTAAACTCTCGATCGAACGATGAAAGAAAAGGAAAAAGTCGCAGGTGTGAACGTGCGGTTAGGTTGTTATGTTGTTTTTGCATACGACCGTCCAGTAATCGTCAATTTGAAGCAGTGGACAGGACAAATAGATTTTTCAATTGGTTACCACCGCGCAGTTCCTGTCACGGGCGAATTTAATGCTTGGGAATTATCTACAAGATTGTGACCTCGAATGTGGTACGTCACTAGGTACATAGCAAACAAATATGTTTGCTGTCTGTTTTTATATTGGTACACTTTCTTTGGGAACATCAATCTTATTATAGTTACTATAAAAACTTAAAAATACAATTTTCATATTTAGGATAAGACAACGTCTTCCGTCGTTCCGTCACCTTGTTAATAATAATAATAATTTTACATAAAAATGTTGCTTTTGATAGGAGTCCTCTTTTAAACATTAAGTACTTGTGTCAGACGACTCCGCTTCTTTATAACTATGTACACGGTTATAAATCTTATACCTAAATAAAATTCTCGCGTCACAATGTTAGTCACCGTACTCCTCCGAAACGGATTTACCGATTTTCACCTGAATTTATATGCGGTTTTCAGTAGGTCGGAGAATCGGCTACTATCTATTTCTCATACCCCTATTTGATAAGGGTGACTCATCCAATTTTGTTTTCTAATAATAATAAAATATCCCTGGACAAGTTACACAAATTGAATCTAACCCCAAAGTAAGCAAATTATATGCTTGTGTTATGGGTGTTAGTCAACGAT
Source organism: Calephelis nemesis (assembly GCA_002245505.1). Lineage (NCBI taxonomy): Eukaryota > Metazoa > Arthropoda > Insecta > Lepidoptera > Riodinidae > Calephelis > Calephelis nemesis. The sequence goes on along the minus strand of NJDD01001220.1, from coordinate 68,194 downwards.
ACTAATACATAGAAATACTTAAATAGATACCAGAATGAATTTAATAAACATTCAGACCCGGAAATGCAGACATCTAAATACTCACCACACAAATGTCTGCCCCCGTCGGGAATCGAACCCGAGCCTCGCGGTTGATCGATGTAGTTAGACGTGTACGCGAGCCCCTCGACCAACGAACCACAACAGAATAACGTCTGCCGGGTCAGCTAGTAATAATCTAAAATGTAATACAGAATTATTTATATAAGAATATGTAATAGTTATAAATAAAAAGTTTTGCCATCAGTGCAGCTAAGTTAACCAGTTAAGCTTACATTTTAATATTACAGATGATGAGTATGATGAGGTGATCTCTAATTAGTGTAAAATTGCAAAATATAAATAAAACTATGAATCATTTTAACTGCGAAATTTTTTTTATTTTTTTTTCGTATTATGAACTTTTCCTGACAATAACACCCAAAATAAAAAAATAATGAGCAAATTTGGCCCATCCGGTCACGCGTGATGCGATGACCAAAGAAAATAGAGATTCATTTCTGCATAAAGGATTATTTTTATGACAGCCATGCATTTAGTTTTTTTTGTGCTCTTAATAAGTTTTGTTTAAATCGCAAACAAGCAAACTGATTCCCTGCTACTCGCGGCCTATACCAATAAGATCTACTTGCACAGTCCTTATTTCAATTTTGTTAGATACAAGTTAAACTGGCAGTTACAAAGAGATTTAACACTAATAAGATGTTAACTCAGAGTTAAATATTAAATCCAGGAACCTGCAAGTGCCCATAACGAATGATGTTATCGTGGATTTTTGTTGTGATTCTATCTTTTATCTCATAAACCGCGGGCAGCAGCTAGTGCTGCTATCATCAGTTTAGAATGTGAAGTGATATCTGAATTGTTTACGGAACGGTCCAATCGCTCATGATAGTGGCTCTTTTTAGTCTACACAGTCTAAAATTAAAACTTGTTGTTAATTGATAACTGACCACTTTAGATTCAGAATACTTCAATATGGCCTCGAAGTACTGTTACCTCTGGAAGTAGGCTTTCCCTACGTACTTTATGGATATGAGGCGGTTTACCTCTTGAAAGGTTTGATGTCAAAACCAGTGTTAAAACGTGTCTAACGTCATATCGTGATGAGTCTTCAAGCAACATTTTAAGTTTCAGTTCTAATTGACGTTCGTGAGTTTTTAAGTAAACTGAGACTTAGTTTACTTGCTCAGCGCAATATGTGCTTTTACTACACATATTAAGATTCAAGTTTGATTGCGTTTTGTACATCAGTGCGTTTTCTACACGTTAGTGCTAATACTTATTCTGTGCCTTTGTTATTCGCTTTGATCGCAGCGTGGAGCAGCTTCAATTATCGGCGGCCAAAGTATCTCTAATCAGCTTGATTCTTTGTTTTAGCGCAGGCATCGGTCTTCTCAATTCCTGATTTCACATTTATTATTGTGAGTGCTCAGATGAGTTATTTAGATCAATAACGGCTGAACTCACACGGAGACATGGCGTCATAACTCTTTAATTTCATCTATACCTTCTTGATGCATAGCTTTTGTCTGCCAAGATTCTTGAATGCAGCTTTTCAGAATCGTGGCCGTGGCGTAAATTTAACGGCTACTCTGCCCTCTATATTGGAACGCAACAGATTTTATGGCGGCAACTGATGTTATGGTGGCAGGTGTAGGTAGTATGAAAAACGTGTCTTCGCAAAACTACCACCTAGTTCTAGTAGGTAACTGTGCTAGCGACAAAAGAATCAACATCGCTTCTTATAAAAAGGCGGTTGGTGGTTGTATTCTTCTAAGGAGCCCTAGACCAGCACCTGGTTCATGTTTATTCTGCATACGCATATATATTTCCTATCTTCACTACAAGTCCCTTGCGAAGTCGAGTGCAAAGTGTGATGATTATTGCACACCTGCCTAGCTTCCTCAATTTATAGTACATTTTTAATTAAAACTCACCGGAGACTCAAAACTAAGTCTCCCTATGTACACACGTCCATCTACATCCGCATTTGCAGTGTATAAATTCTGTTTTGTCAACCTTTCATTTGCCATTCTTGCCACGTGACCAAAACAACGTTGTATGCACTTTTTAACCTACTGTGAAAAAAGGGGAGGTTACAGGTTCAATTGTTTTTGATGTATTTTTTTTTAATATTTTTCGATGTCATTCCTGGTGGTTTTTTTTATTTGAAAAAGCATAATTCCGAGACGGTCCCTTTGCCACCAAGTCTGGATCTGACGATGGAATCCCAAAGACATCTCAGAAAATACTTAATTTTTGTGTACCTAAATAACTTATTTACCAAAATCGAAGTTTGTTTTATCACGATGAAATTATTATTAATTTTTACATGAGCACTTTCTTTCAATGTCACTTTCTCTTTGATCTCGCTACTGCGATAAGCGATCGGAAATATTCATTCAGTGTTAGCCAAAATCAAATATTGCACTCTGCGTCTGTATGTTCTCAATACCTGCTTTATCTCGTCTTCGTCGCCTACAGATTAAACAAGTGCAGTCTAAAGTGGTTTCAACATGGCGATTGTAGAGTTCCCTTGAACTTGTTTTGACCTGGCCTGAAATTCTGGGAACTGATAGGAGTTTTCTTCTGCAATAAATAACCAGAAATTTCGAAATTGGAAGAACGTGATTAAGGTAGATAGCTGTGTAGAATATTCTTATAGAAAAAGTTGAAACATGTATCCATCTCCAGTTTCTAGTCTCATTTAATCTACCTTGGTGGGGGGCCAGAATTTTTTTGAAGCGTTGACCTCTACTTGCAACTGAAAAAGTATTTCAGCTATTTGAACGTCCTTTTAATGTAATTTGCGATCTCTGTGAAGCCATATTGTAGGTAATCTTGCAGTTCTGGACAGCATTCATACAGAATGTTCTCAAAGCATATCATATATTTATTGAGGCCTTTCAACAATGAAGGAGTCGATGTCGGCCCAAAGCATATCAAAGAGTGCTTTACACTCCGCTCTCAAATCTCTATAAGAAACAAAGTCGTGTATGTTACAATATTCGTCAATCGAGAACTGTTGTACTGATTTTGTTTCTGGTCTTTTGGGTTTGTCTCAGCCCCGCATAGTAAATTAACTATTTGCAAAGTTGTGACAAAACAAATACGGTGCTCGACCGTGCTGTATGCCTTTTTAATATGAGAGGTCATCACGGGTCTCTTGATGGCAAGAGACAATCGTGCCTTGTATACACTATAGATGTTATAGGTGCGTCGCTGTCCTGTGACGTTGATGAGAGGCTTGACGCAGTCATTGTGGTGACAGGAATTGGTAAGGCGGTGGATGGATCCCTACAAGGGCAAGTTACTACACAGCACTCTATCAACAGTTCTTGACCTATTCAAAAACCATACGCTCGCCTCTTGCGAGCTGCCTGGCAGAGGCAGATGGTCTATTCTTCGCTAGGACACTTTATTAGATAAAGCATCTTTTATTTTTTCTATATGTTTATACATAGAATTAAAATATTAATAATCTTAACATACCTTGCTCATCGCATCACGCATTGTGTGTGTGTGTGTGTG
>NJDD01001220.1:13521-64513 GCA_002245505.1 Calephelis nemesis | reverse complement strand
GTGTGTGTGTGTGTGTGTGTCTTACTGTGCCATCATAACTTTTGTACGGATGCACCTAATTAGTTGCGGATTTTTTTTTGGTTTGAAAACTGTCATGGTCATGATAGTTCTTAGCTATAATGTCAAATGTTGATTTTATCTAGGGTTATTGAAGTGTATGTTCTATTTTCTTCAACTGTATTGGGAAACGACCAAGAGCAGCTAAGAACTGTGTTGGCTGCATTGAACCATAGCTAGAAAATAAGCTAATTATCCGAAAAATGTAAATTAGTTTTATTTCAAAAACGAAAAATCGGTTTCTTCGCATCCAGCATTCTGTTTATAAATAAAGGTTTTTCGTTTTGTTTTTTGTAATGTCAATTACCAACAGACTCCTTTGAAGTTTATCGCTGTGGCGAGTGAGTCAGACCATCGTCGGATGCTGGGAATAGAAAATTCTTAGGTTGAAAGCTAGACATAGCTCGGACATAGCTCACTAAATAACTACGTCCTGAAACAAAAGGATGCAGAAGATATTTAAGACTTCTGTACTGAAATAGGACGTATAGTTTAATTAAAATAAAATTGACAGCGCGTAAGCTGTCGCCTTAAGTACTTGCAAGTCTAAGGGTAACTGCGCACTGTTCGGTTAGACGTGATCAGTATCGATATTTTTCACATTGCCGATTGAATATTTTTACCTCTTTGGTCTAGGGGTCCGTCGTCGGATTTAACTTCTTGAGGTCCCAGGTTCGATCCCCGGGTCGGGCAACATAATTAGAAAATTTATGTGTACTTATTTTAAATTTTCTTATAAAGATAACATTGCTCAGAATGCGAAATGCGCCCGTATGGCGATTAGCTTGCCACCTATTCCTAATATCTTATATTGGGATCTATTACATCCCTTATTAACTAAACTTATTATAAGTTATCGCTATCTTCAAAATTCAAAATTAATAGAAAGAGACAAAACACTCTTAGTGCTGTCCTTTGTAGTTTGAACCCGGCATTTCTATAGACGTTTAATCTTTACTCGGAAATATTACAAGTAAAAACCGGTACAAGTTAAGTCCTTACTAATTTGACACGCTAAAATGTTTCATACCTTCTAAAATAAGTTGTTTTCTAAAGGTGCGTCAGAATCGGCACTAATGAAAGCTAAAAATAATATTTTTCTTAGAATAATTCTTATTTAAAGCAAGATAGATAGCTCACGTACAAATTATTAAATCGTTGATAGTGTTAGAATAATATTAAAGCAACATTTTATATGTCTATAAACAAACAAGTGGCACGTAATTTTGAATTTGCAATACAACATAGTAATATTCAACATTGAGTTTAGATTTATGATGATTTTTATGGGTTTTCTTCATACACTTATTAATAACAGCACTAACCGTTCACACATACATTTACACCATGGACAGTCATCATGTACCAGTAAAGGACATTACACAAATAGCAATAAATGAGAAGGTTCTCTTATCTTGAATTATATATTCATAGGTTACATTACTTTTTAGGACGTATCTCATAAAAAAACTTCTATCCCTTTTACTCCACGTTGACTTATTGATTGTCATACATAAACCTTGATCAGAAATGTAATAAAATGCCAATAAAAGCTAGATGTATTTTAAAGCTCTTAATCATCCGGCTGAAAGCACTAATAAATCGCCATAAGAACGGTGGAAGGGTTTGAAAGGATAGAATATTCAAAGTAAAAAAAATAGTTATAATATTGAGTAATAGCAAGAAGAAAAAATCGGTAAAAAAATTTTTACGTAAATTTTGTTGTTAATTATAAAAACCTTAAAACATTTTTTTTCTAAACAACATTGTTTATAAGTTGCCTATGGAAAGCGTCTCGATTACATCGTATAATTTAGATTTGTAAACTCTTATTCTTAGAACTTCAAGTACCTACACATATTTTCGAGTAGGTTTTGTCTGAGTATTGCCCGCGTATATTATTAGATACATTTCGCTTATAGGCACTAAAGATGGCAATGGTGGCAATATATATATCACCCTTGAATAAAAACCCGAGCTATTTAATACCTAAATTTTATAGATATTTAAATATAATATTCTAATAATTAACGGCATCAATGTATTCGCAGATGACATCAGGTCTTCACGGCCACGGTCACCAGATCTCCCAGCCGGCACATCATCTGGACTCTTCAGTTCTACCAGCTAAAGAAAAGACCGTGCATGGCAAGGAGAAGACATTTAAGGTATACTTTTGAAAGCTTTTATTTAACTTGATCTACATATTTTTTTCGCTATCTCATATTTAAAAAAAAAACATCAGTTTAAGTGAGTCAAATCTTCAAACAGAAGTCATTTATTATTGGTCAACCAATCTGTATCAGACTTAATAATTGATGTATGTCTAAATTAGTATAAATATAACCGACTTAATAAAATTGTATAATTTAATTTTTTGTACACAAATCCTATTAATATTATAAATGCGAAAGTTTGTATGTATGTTTGTTTGTTGCTCCTTCACGCCAAAAACTGCTCAACCAATTTTCATGAAATTTAACACGCACACAGAGGGTGCCTTGAAGTAACACATGGGATAGTTTTTATTCTAAAAAAAATACCGTGGGCACGTGGGCAATGCCGCGGACAACAGCTAGTGATGAATATAAGTAAGTGCGTTTATATATTTTTCTTTCTTGTCGATTCCCCAATTCTAGGCATTGTGACAATTTTCTGGGGTCGTAGATAATGCAAAACAATTAATTACCTTTACGATTTTTAACAGTTTGTAACAAAATGTACGTACTTGATATGTCTTCTGCTATTCTGGTATTGAGATTTGTACTTATTTGTAAAGACTTGCTGAGAGAACACAGATTTGGAGTGTGTTTAATATGTTCTCGGTTAGATGACGGGCTAACGATTGCTGGTGAAACACAATCACCATATTTTTTAACATTCGATCAATGAAACACTTTCGATTGTAGAACACCCTCAAAGGTTTTGGTTATCGGTTAGCATTTCATTCAGTCCATGGAAATGACGTTGCCTTGTCATATTGTGTACATTAGTTACAGTATTACTATTTAAATTATGCGCTTAAGCTTTACATTTTTTTTTTATTTAAGCAAAATGATTAATTATGTGTAATAACAACTCTATATAAATATAAAGGATTTCAGAAGCATGACGAATATAGCCGAAGCGCATAATTTAAATAGTGCTACTGTACTTCTCGGATTATTTAGCTGATTTCAATTTAGATTTATTCAAATTTGAATACTGCCCATTCACTAACCAGACATCGTATTCACAGATTGACTAGAACAACTTAAAGTCGTCGATATATGATTGTTAATAGTTCCAAGAATTTCGAATAACTATTGACATGTTAATTAATGTATTAAAAGCGCAGCTTTATGAAAACTGGTTAATTTTGTTAAGTCATATCTTTTCTACGTAGACGTTGTGCACGTATACGTTGCACATTCATATATTTTTTTAATAATTTCCCGTCACACATTTATCTTTTTCTTCATCCTGCGAAAATGCGCTCAAATTCAACCCTCAAGTCGCCGTTAGTCGGTGGAGTTCGGCGTATACGCCGTTGGATGGTTGGATATTTATAACGTGTTGACAATTTTCTAAAAGTAATTTGTTTTTTATTAATAATTAAATGTATTGTTAACAGGTGGTGGTGGGGGGTGAAGTGGGTGTGATGAAGCCACCCGGGCTGGGGCCTCGCCCCTACAACCCGCTTACCATCAGCGTTATCAACACGCAACAGAACAACACCTTTGACATGCTCAACTCTCTCACAACCAGCGTTGTAAGTGTACCACTAAAATACAAAAACGTATCCACGCTAAGGTCCTCTCAAAAGTTAGGTTTAAATATAGATAGATAAAAGTTTATATATTTATAACTAATATGGCAAGTAGGCAATCATGGGAATGCTCTGAGGAGTTGTTTGGTTTAATTCCAGCCGCTGATTTCCACCTTCGGACATCGCGTCAGTGCTTAAAGTATCATGCCCATCATCTTGATGCGTGGCGATCTACAACTGTGCGATTCCGAAGACATTTCTTACCCCGCATAAGACCTTCGTGGAATCAGTTACCGAGGGCGGTATTCCCAAACGATTATGACTTAGGAACCTTCGAGAAAAGAGCGTACTCATTCCGTAAAAGTGGGCAACGCATCTATGATACTCCGTTACAGATGTCCGTGGTCGGAGGTGATCACTTTACATCAGGTGATCCTGTTGCTCGTTTGCCTTCTCTTGTATGAAAAAGAAAGTAATAGGTCATTAAAAATGTTTAACAAAAGAAAATATAGTTTTACTTAGGTACGACTAACTAACGTCAAACTTGGTTGGTTTATAGCTACAATAAATAAGGTTCCCTGTGTTGGTCCGGGCTCCTTTACAGAATAGACCATCTGCATTCCTGCCAGGCATCGTAAAAGTCGAGCATAAGCTTACCGTCACTAACACCGTGACATCCTACTAGGTGGTAGAGTTTCGTAGCGACTCGCCCGAATCGCCCTGTACCACCGCCTTACGTATTCCTGCCGCCATAACGTCATACGTGTTCCGGTTTAGAGGGTAAGAAAGCCGGTAAACTTACTTTTGCTCAAGGTCTAACATCCCTGCCTCCTGTTGGCAACACACCATTCCACCTTTGGTGTCTCTAGGCGGCGTAAATTTCTTACCATCAGGATATCCGTCTGCTTGTTTGCTTGTTTGCCTTCCAGTTTCATAAAATAAATAGGTAATCTCAAAAGCATCCTTTAAGCGACTCTAAAAAGAGGAGGTTGTATGTATGTATGGCTGTATGTTTTTTCTTAAATAGTGCATTTTTCGTCTGTTGAGGATATCGTTGTTAACATCTGATATATAAAATTCTCGTGTCACAATGTTCGCTTCTGTACTCCTCCGAAACGACTTGACCGATTCTCATTATATTTCGTGAACATATTGAGAAGGTCTGAGAATCAGCCAACATCTACTTTTCATACCCCTAAGTGACAAGGGTGAGTCACCCCATTTTTTTATTAAAATCACATTAAAAAAGTAGCAGAACAACGCCTGCCGGGTCAGCAAGTTCATATAAAAAGATTATGCATTAATAAGTATAATTCATTATGCAAGTGGAATGTTGATATAATTTATGTGAGACAGTGTCGGAATCTTAGCTATCGAAAAAGAAGATTTAAATCGCTACGGGTTAAAGAAATAACTATAGTCAACGTTTTGCAGTTTTACTGCCCTGAAGGTATTACGTGTCGCGGGTATCTGATGGATTACTTTCCTAATAAAGCAAAACAGCCGTCAAGGTTGATCTTACAGCTACATAATCACTAACCTTTCGTCAACAGGCTAGTCAGCCAGTGGTTGGCGTTGGTGTGGGTGGCTATCGTCGCCGCAGCTCTGGCCAGGGGCCGCTGTGCGATCCCGAACTAGACGACAGCGGCAACAAACTGGTCGCCCGGCTGGAGGACGATGCCTTTATCTCCGAACAAGATTTGGTAAGTGCATATTGACCATCTTAATAATACATTAATGGCGTCACAGTTAGAGCAGGTATGGGTAGTTTATGTTGATGGAGGTATCAATGTAAGACGCTAATCAACCCCGAAGTGCACGATAGTTGTAAAAAATAGGTTGCCCGACTGGTAAATTAACCTTTCATTTCTGAATAAGATTTGATGAGATGGTCCTTAGATTTACAAGAGTTTTACAAAAAAAAATTAAAAGAGTTAAATGTGCAATACTGGTTGGAAGACAGTGGTATGACGACGGACAGGATTTTTCCGCTGAGCTGTTTATTCAAATCAGTCGTTTGCAACAGAGATACACGTGCTCTGGGCGGATGCTCCGGATGTTCGCGTGATCCTAATAATCTTCCATGGCTATATGATTATAAAACTATGTAATTTCGCTACTCCTATGACTGATGTGATTATATTAACTGTACCCGTGGATTCGTTCGCTCAATAGTTAACGCTAACCCGATTGAAATAAGTAAATCGACTTAAATCGTAATAGAAAGACTTTCGCATTCATGATGGTATTGTAGGAATTAATTAAAGACTTTCGCATTCATGATGGTATTGTAGGAATTAATTACAAAGCCGGAACAGCACCTTAAGATGACCTCTATGTCCCATGTTTCTCTACATTCTGAACCTCAGGTTATTTAGGCACTTTATTATTTATTTATGTTATTAAATCATTTACTGTACACAAAAACTAAAAGAAATATTTTTGTTTAAAATAAGCTGACCTGTTTATTTTAAACAAAAAGATTTCTTCCAGCTCACCCAAAAAGGAGCTGATAAAATAAATTAAATGATAGACTTAAAACGCATAATAATTCTATTAAGTCAGTAATTTCTAAACTATAAAACTTCTGACTAAAATCGGACTACGCGTTAATGCGTTATAGTCCAATCAACATTTCAACAAAGTGTGCCTACCTCTTAAATAACGTTACGATCAGTTCAGTAGATTCGGAATTAATCGCGAGCGGGATACAGATAGATGGATAGGAAAAAAATCTAAAATTGCTGCTCTATTGTAGTCGCATGCATCTGTTTTTTTTTTAATTATGTTCGATATACAGATTTCACTCTTCTACAATTTGTAATTCACCAGTGGTTGTCAAACTAAGTAACAATTTTTCGAGTTCTATAATTAATTCAAAATTGATTTTTTACTCTTCCGAGATGCACGAAGGCACGGGCAAGTGGTCTTACATAATGTATAAGGTTTGAAAGTGGTCAAGTGTCCAAATAAGACACTCCATTTTTTTCCAAAAAACAAGCTCCGTAAGTACTGGATTGATTTAAAAAAATCTTTTATATTATCCCTGATGAATGTGTTATATTATTATTTAAAAAAAACTTATATTAACAATGAGTCTTTTTTTTAACGTGTGGAAAATCCCCCCGGATACCCACCGCTCTCGGGGGAGAGCAGCGGGTTATGTCGGACTCGAACCGACTAAAAACCACACGATGACCTTCCTGCCGCCCGGCAAGGAGCGAGATGGGGTCGCGTTGGCATTCACCATCTCGCTCCGCGGCTACGGCCCGGTCCTCCTCGGGCCTCCTCCCGCGCTGAAAGAGGAGCGACTCCGGCCATTGGAGTCGCTCCCTAGGCGTGCGAGGCCGTGCTGGCCGAGGAAAGTCCCCCGACTTCCCCCGGCTTCCCCCGGCAGCCCCGCACCGGAGGCGCTTTGAAGGCGAAGGAACCGCCTTCTCGCGCCCCCGGCCTGCTTGCGCCGGAGCGGGCCTGAGTTGGGATCGTCCTCCCGGTCCCGCTCCGCGGTCTCCTTTTGCATTATTACGTCATATTAAAAATGAGTCTGGAATATCTTTAATGTGGCATTTTATGGTTTTTATTATACCAGTCAATAGATCAATAACTTAAACACTTTGAAATTTAGGAATTTATGGGAAGAAATAGAAATTGCAGGATATGTGTCTTATATAGTTTAAAATCAACATCATTAGTTGTGCAAAGTTTCGTGACGCAGCCGCCTACGTTGCTACTTACAACTGCGTTAATTACTTTCATACATTGAGAAAAGAGCTACTAACCTTTTTTGCCTTTTTAAGATTTGCTTTTCTGTTTGAGTTTCAAGCACACACTTGAATCTGCCGTAACGATTTATGGCACGCAGTACTCCTTAATGTGAAGAAGAATAAAGCTTTTCCCGTTGGAGAGTTTAGAGACTTGATAACGTAAAGACGTTGCTGACAGCACTATCAATATCAAAACTGTGATCTATTTCTCTCACTATAAAACCCAACAAAAATAAACAAAAGAACGAATTAAGTTTAACTACCGAATGACGTTAAGTCTGATAATTCAATGACGTCAAAGCTATACTTTCCTGATTGATATGCAGTTTAATTATCTTTCTGCCATCATTTCTGCCAACTGTTAATATATTTTTCGAGCGAACGGGAAAAAGAATGTCTTTCCCTGGGTTATAGAGTTCCTCGTTACAAATGTCATAAATATCGGTTCCAATGCCGCAATCAATAATTTATTTGCGTAAAATGTGGCACAAGTATCATTGCTGGTTTACATTTCATAATTTGTTAATAGTTCTACACATTTTGGTCAATAATTTGACATGCAAAATAAGTTAAACATGAAATAAGATTACAATAATTAAAATAACAAATTGGATTTAAAATAATATACCGACTCCATCTCCTCTATCTGTTTAAATATCTATAAAAATAAAAATAATTAAATAAAAAAATATTTACAACATTTTTTTAAAACAGGTAAAAAGAAAATAACAATAACAGTCAGGATATAAAATTTCGAAAAAAAATATTATAATAATTAAAATATCTAAATTTACACACTAAAAGCCTACAAATTGGTATTGTTTACATGTCACAAAATAATTTATCTCAAATAATTATTTATTAATTTGATATTTATAAACAATTATACGATGATTTGGCAGACATTACATCCTGTCTAACGAATGAGTATTACATTAAGTATAAACTTTTGTAAATGTATCTATTGACACGTGATTCGACGACCAAGGAAAATAACAAATTCATTTCATATATGTTTAATATTTAGTTAAAGTTTGTTTGTCACATAAAAATTCTCTCACTGAGTAATAACATTTATTGCTTGAAGCCATCATACTTTGTAAAATTTAAATACCGTAAAATATTCGTATACAATCTTAAACATCTACTTTTATTTGAGAGAACTGAAAAACATTCTAAATACGTAATGATTTAATACGTAAATCATTAAATGACTGAACTTATTTTTAGCAACTATTGTTAAAGATTTAGCTTGTAACCCAGAAAAATGTTATTTAAAATGTTTTTCTACGTTTTTACAATGTCGTGAGTACACTAAACAAGAAAGACCCAAAGATTAAAAATTAAACCCGATTTTAAACCAAAAAAACTAAACATAATATATAAGTCTTTAATATCACTAGAATATCACAAAGAAACACATAACTTGGAAAGCGTTAATTTTTTATCGATAACAAACTAGTAAAAACATTTGGATCACATTAAAAAAAAACTAATGAAACATTACCGTGCGGAAATATTACAAGTGTATTAATTAACATTAGACTGTCAAAAGACATCAATGTCGTAACCGCACGAGCAAAATATTTTGTTTTGATTTGAAGTTCATTATATTACCTCAAGAACAATGTTGCCTACTTATGGTACATTACCTTAGATTCGCGGTAATGTTTTTGGTAAGATATTTTACCCAGATTTTCCGTATCAATCCTTCTACAAGAACAGTTTGTTTTGGAATACTCGTCTGGTGATCCTTTCTTTCTTATCTTTTTACCCATAGCCTGAGAAAGATGACTTCGATTTGCGATCCAAATAAAGCTGCTAAACAAATAAGTTCCACGCCTAGACAGGCTCTGCTAGGCAGCGCTAATATGTTTGTAAGTTATTTGTAAATGACTAAAAAGTGATATGGCTATTTAAATAATAATTTAGATGACTAAATCAAATTTAAGCTTTCCAGATTACCTCCTATTTTGATCCGAGTATAATTCTTGGAAATCTACATTAAAATATTTCATGAAAGTCGACCAAATAATGTGTAATAAAAAGGTTATGCTTTTTACAAATAAAAAAATTACAGACCTATCGTCTTAGAGGCTACATTGGCAGTTCTTAGATATGTGTATTAAATGATTAGTAATTTGACACAAAAAAAACAAATGCACCAGCAATCTTCATATTATCTTTAGGATCGATTCTTTGAAACAAAGCTACTTTCATTTTACCCAATACTGTATTGGGGGTGAATTGTAATTCGGCATGACAACACTGTAACACAAAATATTATCAGTTAATAAGTTATTCAAATCGCTACACATATTTTCAGCGATGTATATATTATTTGAAACTAGTTCGCTATGTACATTGCAAATCAAACCTTGAATATTGTGTGTAGCTCTTATATTTCGTAATTCGTAAATATGTAAAAATGTATCAAATGTTATTTTTTAATGACGTAGTTTTATATTTAAGTCGGTTTCATTTGTTAAATGAGCTTGAATATCTAGTGGTGTAGTGTTATGTAATTGTTTCTGTGTTAAAAGTTTTAATTTAATATTTTCAGGAAGAAAACATTCAAATAGCGGTGAAAGGTCTTCCCCACCCCGCAGCGGATGCCACTGACGAAGAACAACCTCAAGAGCAGCAAAATGGTTAGTCGACTAATCATTTAATGTAACTTATTTTTTAAATAATAATGTTTTGATTTAAATAAATATCTTAACGCCTATGTCCCCGAGGAGATAGACAGAGGCTCAAACAGGTCACCCAAAACTAGTGATAGGTGGCAAGCCTATAGCCAACCGGATACTTTAACAATCTCAGGCAACTTCATTTTTATTAGGAAATTGAAGAATAGACATGTTATTAAATAATAATATGTAATAATGAAAACATGACGTTACGTGAATTATCGACGTTGTTCATTTTGTCGATGGGTTGTTAGTGTACAACCCTATACTATAGTGGTCCACTAGTTACGAGGTTAGGGTCCTATTACAGACAGACCGACCGTTTTTGTGATAAACGTAGATGCCTTTATTACCTGTTCATTTAACTTTTTAGTATATACATCTAATATAACAAGTACAAGGCGATCTTATGTATAACATGAGATTTCGTAAACTGATTTCCTCTGTGGTCTGACCTGGCGTCGGACTTGACTTATTTAGGTCCCGGGTCCGAAGCCCGGGTCGGGCACCAAAAAGGAAATAAAACAACGTTCCCTATAAGTACCCGGTTCGATAGGCTGGCCACCTATCACATTGTGGGACTTACGCCCGATTTCACCAAGAGCCCCTATATTTTAGGGGACCTTTTAACGTATTTTAGGGGACTGTTTTGTATGAAAACAGTCCCATAAGTAACGTTAAAAGGTCCCCTAAAATATAGGGGCTCTTGGTGAAATCGGGCATTAGTCTCTTCAGCTATTCGTGGGTGCCTGGTTGTGCATCTGTCTGCCACTGCGATGATATGAGCGTAAAGATACTTTTGTTTATCTTAAGATATGTAAGGATTAACAAAAATGACAAGTAAAAAGAAATAGTGTTCAAATTAATGTTTTTAAGAGATGACAATTTCAAATTAATAAATCGTGCATCTAGGTAAAAAGTAGCATAACCTAAAACATAAAAAATGTACTATTTATTTACTATTGCATTGAAATTGTTATAGATTATATGCTCTACCCAATATTATTCATATTATTTTCAAATTATAAATTCAAGTAGAATAAATTGTTTGTGTCTGTTTCTGAAAAAAAAAAATATTTTGAGTGGTCCTGCTCTTGCGGCCGCACGTCTCTGAGTCAATCAACATTAATCTATTATTAAATCACAATTTTGTATGTAACCGAAAACAAATTTGTAAAATTATACACAGAGATAAATTGTGTAGCATATACTTCGACATGAACGATCGCGATGTAGCGAAATACAGCTAGTAATAATACGATAACAATTTGCATACATTTCTGAATTGTAGACATGTTTCAATGATGCTTAGTCAAAATTACGTGAACTGTTTCGTAATAGATAGGTACGTGCTACAAAATAATACATATAACGAAATCAAGTTCGTTTGCCATTTAAATTAATAGTAAAAACTTATTTTGCAAGACGACTCTATAGTTTCAAGTTATTTTATGGTCCCGAAGAAACCTTTTGAGCTAATAGTATAAAATATAGGCTGTAGTCTTACTGGTTCTTGACTAGGTGGTAGAGTTTTCCTATCCAGATCGGCACTACTGTTTTATTTGTTCCTGTCACCATAATGGCATTGCTACTTTGTGTGTATACCTACAGTGCGTGTGTTTCTTAACAACAAAAATACATAACAAAATATTCCTAATCATAAGAAAGAGTAACTCTTTATAATAAGAAAAGATATGCCCTTAAAAAAATTTAAAAAATTAATCGTTTTCCCCGTGCTAGACTGGTTCCTCATTGTAGAATAGACCATCCGCCGTCCTGCTTGGCATCTCGTAATAGGCGAGCAAGGCGAAACGGGTCAATAACAACTTGGCCCTTTGTGATAGAGTACTGTATAGTAAGTTACCCAGGTAGAGATCTAGTACCTTACCTATTTCTGCCGCAATATTGTAATGTCATGTTCCGGTCTCAAAAGTAGGGTAGCAACTAAACTTGCACAATCGTCTAACACACCAGCTACAGAACAGCAACTGTCTAAGCTGCGGTTATCTTTTCCTATTAGGGGGGTTACCATAAGCTCTTAAATCAATATTACGTATTTTGATAAATATATAAATAAACATCCCCGGACATATTACACAAATTGAATCTAACCCCAAAGTAAGCAATTTAGATGCTTGTGTTATGGGTGTTACTCAACGGTCATACTAATACATAGAAATACTTAAATAAATACCAGAATAAATTTAAAAAACACCCAGACCCGAAAATGCAGACATCTAAATGTTCATCACACAAATGTCTGCTCCCGTCGAGAATCGCACCCGAGCCTCGCGGTTGGTCGTTGTAGTTTGATAATATTTCTTGTCATCGGAGA
This sequence comes from Calephelis nemesis, assembly GCA_002245505.1. Lineage (NCBI taxonomy): Eukaryota > Metazoa > Arthropoda > Insecta > Lepidoptera > Riodinidae > Calephelis > Calephelis nemesis. Next base: position 51,919 of record NJDD01001220.1, on the reverse strand, counting down.
AAGACAACCTTAAGACGTATGGCATAAAGTTGCATATATGTATAAGCCGACATTTAGCAACATGGATATAATAATGCTATAAGCGTTTATAGTAGGAGAGCCGTATGATTATACGTTTTTTTTGCCTTAAAATAATCGAAATTAATAAAGAAAAAAATTAAGAAACTTATTTTCTTTTTTGTGGAAGAAATAACATGCATTTCACCAAGTGAGCTCTTTGATGAAAAACCATTTTTGTTCATAGATCTGCACAAAAAGGGTTATCAGCAATACGATGCCAGCTTCAAACGAATTAAATAACCCTCCTTTTAGAATAACCCCGGATCAAATTATAAATTTGAATTATTACAATTCACAATTGATTTATATAATCTTGTGTCCTTAAAAACTAGCATGTGCAGCACATTGTAATAAAGTTTATGAGTAAGATACGAATACCTGCAATGCTGCGTGTACGTATGCCTTTAGTATCGATCCCTGGCGCCATAGTAAACTTGTCTAGCTAACGGCCAATATTAATAATCAATCCTAATCCAAAATTTGCTGTCCAAGATTGATATTTTGATCCATTTTTATGTTATCGCTTGCCAATAACATATCTGTGGACAGGATAACTATGGCAATTAGGTATGGGATAGGCCGCCGGATACGCAGCTATCTAGATTGCTTGAAATCCATTAGATTGAGATACATTATTAACATTGGCCGTAAGACCACACGAGTCTTTCAAATCCTTCTTTCAGTTTGTCTGTGTGATGTCTTCCCGTACCTTATAAAATTATTCAAAGCAACTTAAAAATTCCACGTCTGTTTCAAGGTCTCGTGTACGGTCCCATATACGATGAACTGGAGAAGCTGGACGATAAAGACAAGGACAAAGCTGATAAGGAGGATGAGGAAGAACCGATCGGCGTTTCACCTTGTGGCAGGTAATTACTTAATGCCAAAATTGTTTTTATAACAAATAAGCGGGTAAGAAATAATTTTGTCCGTTGGTATATTATATGTTATCTATATATATAAAAATCAATTGCTGTTCGTTAGTCTCGCTAAAACTCGAGAACGGCTGAACCGGTTTGGCTACTTTTGGTTTTGAATTATTTGTAGAAGTCCAGGGAAGGTTTAAAACGTGAGAAATAAGAAAAAACTGCGAGGAAACTAGTAAAACTAACGTTTAAAATTTTCCCTTTTAAACGGAGCGGGTGCAACGAAGTTCGCCGGGACAGCTAGTCTATATATATAAAAATCAATTGCTGTTCGTTAGTCTCGCTAAAACTCGAGAACGGCTGAACCGATTTCGCTAATTTTGGTTTTGAATTATTTGTTCAAGTCCAGGGAAGGTCTAAAAGAAAAAAAACTAAAGGAAAAAAACTTGCGAGAAAACTAAGAAAAATAACATTTTACTTTTTCCTATATAAACTGAACGGGTGGAACGAAGTTCGCCGAGACAGCTAGTTGTTAAATAATTATTTTGTGACATTGATGTTAGAGCCGCGTTTGTAATGCTTAGAAGTTGTATAAATGCAAAAGATGGATAAAGTAAATTAAAATAATCTTATTTTAAAATTAAGAAATTCGTGAAACAGGACAAGTGTTTTTTTATAAAATTTGAATATTTGGAAGTTTTACCAAGCGGCTACGTTGGGAAACATAAAAAGTAAATCGAAATTATGTTCCGCGCGATCGGGTTTTGTATTTTAATAATTTACTTCAGATTCTTCAAATACGATAAGGAAGTGGGTCGCGGCTCCTTCAAGACCGTCTACCACGGCCTCGACACGCAGACCGGCGTCGCTGTGGCCTGGTGCGAGCTATTGGTAAGTACATATACTCAATAAATAGTACTTTTTAGGACATTAAATAGATGTTGCCCGCTGCTTTGTCCGCGGATCAGTGGTTAGATCTCTTCCGTGGAATCTCTTATGCATCAGAATAATAATGTATGCGGTACAAGATTGCAAAAAACCTATTTCAATTACTTTATTACCCTTTTTTTCAAAAGGTAGATAATGATTCCAAAATATCCTACATATATTTAACAACACCAGTTTTGGGTTTTAGAATGCATAATTTTATATTTGTATATCATCATCATTAATAATCATTTCATCAACAGACAAAAAATTATAGTGTTTCGACCAGGTGGAGTTCTTTTTGTACAAGTTAATGGTGATACAATTCAGTGAAGACGTCCAATCTTAACGAAATGTCCGAATTGATACGCCTTGACTACTTCTGGCGCCACAACTTCACTTGTAGCGTTGCCTAACTTAATAATGTCTCTAACATTAGGTTGGCGACGCAATATTACTTTTGTTGACACGTAGCAACTCGGCTTATAAACATGGTGATAATAGTTAGAAGAACGCGGAAGACTGACACACCCCACAACACTACACCGGACGCCACATTTTTTTCTCACCGATTGTCCAATCTGTTATTCGTTTCCGATTTGTTAAACGACTCCAAAATAACGAACGATCTCAATTCGTCTATTTGTTTTGTACGTTTGATCGTCCCATATAAATTATAATCAAGATCCAACAATTGGTTTTGAGTTATACTTAACATTTTTTGCTTATCCAAAATGCCTACCCGTAGTAATGAAATATGAGCTAGTCTCTTGCAGTTTTACTTAAATAATTTCCAATTTAATATTACTGATTTATTAGGATACTCAAACTAAATGTTCTAGATTCCCATCATCAATGCTATTAAATAATGACAAATAAACCTCATTATCCTTTTTATAACATCAAAATAACATTCATGTATTTCTAAATACAATAGCTATAATATGTAATGAGGTCAAATAGTTAATAACTTTGGAGACAATGTGTGAGATAAAGAACAATTATTAACAAAGACGATTTAAACAAAAAAGAAAAATTTGCTTTAATTTAAGAAAAAACGTTTTGAGAAGTGGGCTTGGAATGTAACATTTTCAGTCGCTCGGTTACACTACAAATGCTAGGATGGTGTCAAGACTCATGTCGTATTTCTTGTTTTATAATTTTCGGCTACATTTTTTTATTTATAGACTATGTTAGTAATAGTAATATGTCAAAAAAAGATCGTCGCGTTCAAAGATATAAATTAACATTTATTATATCATTTATGGCTCGGAAACCTCTATTAACATTTGATCAATCGTTGTCACGTTTTTGTATAAAAAATGACGACATAATTGACGTCTCCGAGTGCGGCCGTAAATCAAATTTTTTTACAGGATTACACTTAAAAGACCAGCCAAATTTTGAGAGATGATTGGGAATCGATAACATTCAAGTAATTAAAATGTAAAAAAAATATATATATTGTAATTTTTATCCCTCGCAAAATACAAAATGTACGGTTACAACGTAAACAAAGCTTTCAACTGGTTCTCGTCGACCACAATCGTATGCGCAGGCAGGTGACGTTGACTTGTACTAGGTAAGACATGAGCGTGACAACAAGCGAAAGATTAACGGGAACTATTTTAGACGAATGCTTATAAAACTAAATATAACAATAATTTGGCAATAATATTAACATACATATCTTCACGCCAAGTGCCTTCGGGGTAGGCAGAGAGTATCGAGTGCAATAATATTTATAATGCATTATTAGTTTTATCTTAACTCCCTTGTATAAAAATTTGGCGGGTCATTTGTAAAGTAACTCTGTATATAAAATGTCGACTTAAATTGTGTTCCTATAATCAACGAACTGTAATCCGTTAGTATAACTATATATTATTATATAAATTGATAGTTTGCCTAAAAGTGACGAAGCGTTGCTTATAGTTCCACAAAATGTTTCGAGTTAGTTAAGTTCGTAGTTTGATTTTTTGCTATTCCTACAAAAATGCATGTGCAATGCAAATGCAAAATGCATTCGTGAGCAAAACGACTCGTTTCTTGATTTAGGAACTGGGCTTGATCAAAACATAATTGAAGTCTTTGGGAGTGGCCGCAAAGACGTTAGCGAATACAGAATTTATTGAAACCGTCGTTGATTAACCACTGGTCTTCAGGACTTCCCTTCATCTTAAAGAAAAAAATCTTGGTTCATAAATTTAAAATATTAAATGAATTGTAGGAGAAAAAGCTGAACAAAACGGAGCGTCTTCGTTTCCGCGAAGAGGCGGACATGCTGAAGAAGCTTCAGCATCCGAACATCGTCCGGTTCTACAACTACTGGGAGGGCACGGTCGCCAAGAAGAAGAACATCGTCCTCATCACCGAGCTCATGGTCTCCGGCACGCTCAAGACGTACGTATTTGCCATTTCTTAGAAGTTAGATGATGTCTGGTTGCGGATGTCTGGCTTGCTTCGATATACCTACACTACACCGATTTTAAAAACATACACTCTCACACCTTTTTTATAATACTAACTGTAGCACGCAGTGTTTCGAAATTTTATTAGTTACTCCCTAAGATAAAAGCTTTTCTCTAATTTTGAGTCATAGATAATCCGCCTACTAAATTTCGAATCTGTTCAGGCGTTTAGATCTAATGAAATAAAAAAACAAACATGTAAACATCGTAAAACCTTCGCAAGTGCTATGAAGAAGACTGACTTCAATTATACTTTGTCTGCAAACCAAGTGTTATAATGGTGCGTAGGTATAGGTTTTGTCGTTGGTATCAATCAGGGTATGTCCTTTTAAAAGTAACATCACTTATGCTAGATGGTGTTAGGTGCCGCCGTATTGGTGACAAATATACCTTATAAGACTTACAAGACTTTTACAAGCTGCCTGGTAGGTCGACAGTTGGCCTTTATTCACCAGAGATTGTGTCCTACACAGATTGTTGTTATTGTTAATATTTCTTTGCAGTTACCTTCGAAGATTCAAACGCATCAACCCGAAGGTCCTCAAGTCGTGGTGCCGCCAGATACTGAAGGGTCTCAACTTCCTACACTCCCGAACACCGCCTATTATACATAGGTAAGCGTAAAAGGTACAACGCAAGGAATTTTATTTTATATTCCTATTATTTATTTCATTTATAAAACCGTTGGTCACCAACACTTTAGCCATTAAAAAAATTAACATTTGACTGCTTCATTGGCTTTGTGTTTGCTGTAATAAAACTATTATATTATTTTTCCCCGTGTTGGTCCGGGCTCCTTTGCAGAATAGACCATCTGCCTTCCTTGCCAGGCAGCTCGTAAAAGACGAGCATAGGCTTACCGTCACTAACACCGTGACCGTAACATCCTGACCTCAGGTTGGCAACGCAACATTACCATCTTTGGTGTCTCTAGGCGGTGTGAATTTCTTATTATCAGGAAATACGTCTGCTTGTTTGCCTTCCTATAACATAAAAAAAATATGTGTTGCAGTTGATAAAATAATGAACAAGCACACATATTTCGTAAGTGGTAAGAGACAACCGTGGTATATAAATCTGTGTCCAGGATGTTAAACGGAAGACATAGGTAAGGCCTTGCATCCCTGCCCGGGCAAGTTGTTGTGCAGCACCCTGGCACCAGAGAGTGTGTTTTTTTTATTTATTTAATGTCGTATTTTATATACAAAAAAGTTTTGCAATTATTTATATCAATTTTTTTTACAGTAGTCTTAAATAGTTATGCTTAAAAATGCTTATTTTTTAACATATCTACAAATAAGGTACTACCTTACAACCTTGCGAAGTATTGTGAATTTGAAAAATATTAGGAAAATGGGTGTTTCTTGAATCATATCCCAATGTCTTGTATTTGAATTAAGTGGCTATATGATAAATGGCTAAGAGTACTGCCACCTATAAACACTATTGCTGAACTAAAGCGCCGCTATATTTGAGCTAATATACTAGGTCACGTGTTCAAGTTAACAGGCTACCCTGCCCTGCCCGTGTCAGGGATAAATATAACGTTGACGTAAACCTGCAAGAGCTACTAGATAGCTGTACCATCACGCTTATGACTGACAGCACAAATGGATCAATCTTGTAATCAAAAAAGCTGGTGATGGAATTGTGATATAACGCGTAAGTAACTAGCTTCTTCGAAGTTATACCAAACATTTAACTGTGGACTATCTAATATATTGTTTTTATCAGTGGCCGCACTAAATATATAGTTAATTCATTTATTTCAAACGCAGCGGTATCGGGAAATGGTGAAAACTTGCTGCTGCAAGTTGTGATTAAGATAAGCAGCACAACGGCCTATTTCAATAACCCTATTTCAGATAAGAGATAGGGCTACAAGAGGTCAGTTATGAGACAACTAGTGCTATTTTTTTAATAATTAACAAAATATCTTAGCAACAAAACTGTAGTAGGCCTTTTTTTATCTATGTAGATAGATTATTGAAATTGGCTTTAAGTCACTAACAAATAATAATATTGTTGCATTTGCAAGTGAAGTGCCTTAGAAATAAATTAACTTTAATGATGTAACAGACAAAAAATAGTAATAATTTTGTATACACAACGTTACTTCATAGATCGGAAAGTGTTATCCATTCTAAACAGTCTCTCGAAATTTAACTGGTCCTTTAAATGTACACCCTGTATTTATTATGTGCATTTTGGTAAGAATCTGCTATTTTAACATTTTTTCGTCTAGTCGTGTGTGCCCTGGTTGCGCCTCTGCCTTCGGAGATATAGGCGTGAAGATATTTTTTAACATTACAGATACTTCAATTATACTTGTTTGTGAGAGATTAAAAAGAATAATTTAAATCGATTAAACTAAAACTCCGTTCTATACTTCTTATCGTCGGAGCTTGGTGGAATTCCATTCTTGATGTAATTTATTTAGAAACACTTGTACTTTCCACAATATATTTTATTATTTTTTATTTTTATAATTTAGCCAACCGGTTTCGCTATACAAGCATCATCAGGGCTATATAACAACTGAACTGAATAGAATATAAAACTCCGTTGTTGCAGAGATCTGAAATGCGATAACATTTTCATCACTGGTACGACGGGGAGCGTGAAGATTGGTGACCTCGGTCTCGCTACCTTGAAGAACAGGAGTTTTGCTAAATCTGTTATTGGTATGAATGTTAATATATTTTATAGTATTACAAAAAAGTGTGCGAGTTTTCCTCCCTTTTTTAAGAAAAAATATGTAGTTGGTAACCCTGAGTTGTGGTTGTACAGTCAACATATTTTTATTTATATAATATCTTCATTAATTAAACACAGAACTTTAGAATTAAGCAGTTTTTTCTTTTTAAATTGAAACCGGTAGTCTTTTAAAATAACAAAAAGCGTGTTGTGGAAATTGCGAGTATTATTTAAAAAACGTATACAAATGTTTTTATTTTTGAACTCCCTGTTTCTGGGGAACTTATTTTAATTTATTGGAGATTTTAGTTTTTGTCCAAAATAATCTTAGCCCTCTTCCCGTGGTCGGGATAAAGTTGGTTTACACTAGGTAACAGAAGACGTTCCCCGCAGGCACCCCGGAGTTCATGGCACCGGAGATGTACGAGGAGCACTACGACGAGTCGGTGGACGTGTACGCGTTCGGCATGTGCATGCTAGAGATGGCCACCGGCGAGTACCCGTACTCGGAGTGTAGCGGCCCCGCGCAGATATACAAGAAGGTGGTCTCGGTGAGTCTCGTCTCGTCTAAATGTCTAAATGTTACCCAATGTACAAAAAGGTGGTTTTGGCGAACGTGCTTAATGTGGGAGAAGTTCTAGGAGTTTTGGTGTCATCGAGAGAAAAGATGGCTTTAGTTTTTTCGTAACTATTCAATTTCGTGTTTATATTGACTGAAATAAGTCAGTTTGTCGTGGCATTCCGTACAATTTCGTTCAGTGAAAGTGCACAAATGAAATATTATTGAAGAAATCAGAGTATCGTGTATATTCTCGTTGCCGCCAAATGTTTTTAAACGAGCTTGATTAGTGAGACCACCGTTTTACACAAGACCTAAATTGATGCAAATACGATCTTGTCTAATGACAAATACTAACGCCAGTGTCAGAGACTACAGAAAAAAAGATATGTTCTAGGAACACAGCTATTAATTATATGTAAATATGGACATTAGGTGACGCTCGAAAATTTCAGTATCATTGCAAAAACACGATTAATCGAAAACTAGAATAAAATTTAAATACCCCTATGGTGTAGTGGCCCGGTGTTGAAGTTGACTACATGAGGTTTCAGATTCGGTTCTTGGTTCAGCTTTTCAACTTTCTTCTAGAAATAATGTTAACGAGGATTGAAATGAGTGCCGAGTTGGCGATAGATTTTCCACCTATCACATGCAATGTGATAGGTGGAAAATCGTTCAATCAATATTTCAATCGATCAATCAATAGTTCTTTCGGCTTATCGTGGTTGCCCGGGTTTTACTTATGTCTATTATATCGGGTATACTGGACATCAAAATATCTACTTAATTTATGATTATGATCCAATCCATTTCTTCATTCATCATTTCTTGTTTTATACGTTACATGTTCTTATCTATCTTACCTCAATATTTTAAATAATTGTGTTTTTATTTTACAGTATCCAGAAACTTCTTTAACGATGAAATTGTTATTTAAAACAAACCTAAATGTTTTTCCTCGTTTTGGTTCGGGTCCGCTTAATAGAATAGACCATCTGTCTCTCTGCCAGGTAGCTCGTAAGAGGCGAGCGCAAGTTAAAATATTTTTTTATTATCAACTAGACCACTGGTTAAGTACTGTGCAGTAACTTGATCTACCACCTCACCTATAACTTCGCCATAATGACACTGTTATGTTTCGGTTTGGAGGGTAGGGTAGTTGGTAGACTTGCACAACAGGCCGTCCATTCCGGCCTTCGGACAGGGACGCGCCTGTATCATCTATGGTGTTTGTAGGCCACGGTTTTCTCTTACTATCAGGAGAGCAACTGGCTGACTTGCTCGCTGACCTCTCACATGAAAAAATGTGTTGTCTACGGCTATTTGTATATTTGTATTTTATCTTTAGGATTTCTGCTTATCGTTCGTCTACAATATAAAAATATGATTCATTCTTTTTGTAGGGTGTGAAGCCTCAGAGTTTGGAGAAGGTGACGATACCAGAAGTGAGGAGCATCATCGAGTCCTGCATCAGGCCAAACAAAGCTGACAGGTTTTGTATATTCTGTCTTTGTTATTAACTTGGCTCGCATTGTTAGAAATCCCTGTGTTTTTTATTGATTACATAGTACAATTTTGACAAGAATTAAATCAGGCATAATCAATATTTATTTATAGTAGTAGGGTAGAAAAAAATCGTGACGCAAATCATTATCGTTTTTAGTATTATAGTAAATTTTCTAAATTAATTTACTTCATATCGAATGAACTCCTCCGTTCAATAAAGCTGCTAAGTGCGAGTCGGACTTGCCCATGAAGGATTCCATAGCGCAATCATTATAATATAAAAGATCTTTCAGTTCATATACACTGCAGTGCAGCGAGTCTTAAATTTCTCAATAACTAAATTTCGTCATGTTGGTCCGGGTCCTCCGAGTAGCATAGACCTTCAGCTTCTCTGCCAGGCAGCTCGAAGGAGATTAGCACATGTTAGATAGGTTATCACCAACAAGACCACTGGTGTGGTAGTGTGCTATGCAACAATTTGGCCGAGTAGGGATCCACTGCCTTACTTATTCTTGTCGCCGTAATAACCGGAATAGCCGGTAGATTTGCATAATGGACCTAACATTCTGGCGACAGGATTAAATAAGTAGAGCTGCAAGTTTGTTCGCTGACCTCTCACATAAAATACACCATTGAAATAATTTTCCCATTACTTTCCCTTGCACAGGCCTAAAGTCAAAGATCTGTTGAATCACGAGTTCTTCGGCGAGGATATCGGTCTGCGGCTGGAGATCGTCGGCCGTGATCTCGTCACCTCTTCCGATATCACCAAGATACAGTTCCGCCTCAAGATTATTGATCCTAAGAAACGGTTAGTTGCAATTATTATATTTTTACTCAAAAGTGAAAAGGTTCAACTTAATCACATAGAAATGACAAAATTTTGTATGGTCCGAATACGTACATGTACATCTACTATTACACTAAATGCCTAAATGCAATCAATGTTTTCAGACATATGCCTTGTTTACCTAGGAATCATATTTTATCCCAAAAGTAATTAGTATGGGATAGGTAACTCCCACATAGGGATCCTAAGTGGGAAAGATGTCCTAAAATGTACAGGACCTCAAAACTCGTTACTGCTCTGGAATTATGAAGGAATGTTTTTATACTTTTCACAAATTCTCTACTCTAACTCAAGTGTCTACCAGTTTCACAGATAAAATGTTTTGTTTTTTTTGTATTACGATATAAAAGGCAATTTCAATAACTGTAGCATCTGTCCTTGTTAACCCTATACACTGTACAACACAGCTTTAAACTGTGTAGCAAATTATATGTGTTTACGTTCGCAATCTTTAGGGAGTCATCGAACGTTACTTGGTTTAATAATAGTGGATACTTTAATACTAGAGGATATTATGAACAATCGTATTTTCCAAACAAAAAACGTATTTAAAATCTATAAATATCTCTTATTACAAGTTCTTTCGAGATAAAAGAAAAAAATAACGTTTTAGTTTTGCATAAAATTGTCAATATTCATAGAATAATATTAGATAAAAACCTACTTACTATCCCCATGACACTTTTGATATATGCGGCACATATATCTGACTAATAGAAATATTTATTAATATATTTGACTCTTAGCATATAATAACATTGTGTTTTTAACTAGGTCGTACACTCACAAAGAAAACGAAGCGATCCAGTTCGAATTCGACATAGATAATGATGACTGCGAAGAAGTGGCGAAAGATATGGCCAAAGCTGGACTCATCATGGAAGAAGATGCGAGGATAGTGTCCAAGTTGCTTAAGTCTCAGCTCATCAGTCTTAATCGGTAAGTTGTAATTATACTTTAACTTGTTACCACATAAGTCTAGAGACAAGCCCAAGGCGAGGCTCATCGTACAGGTAAATGCCAGGTTAGTGTTCCAGATGGTCCAGTCTCAATTCATTATCTTAAGCACCGAGTCGTGCTTTAGTTTGAGTGTAAAAATGTTTTTTAATTACAAGATTTTTATCTAAAACTTGATCAGCTTAGAATAGTTTCGTTGGATAGCACCTGTGATTAACTTCAAAATTATTTACACACAAACACTTATCCCCTATTATAGTCCTTTTAGAGGATGATTTTAAAAGCAAAAGTGGCCTATGTTTGAAGTTAAAGTGGAAACATAATATCAGTAGAAAGTAAGGAAACATAATACATAAATAAATATTCCTGGGCAGGTTACATTAATTGAATCTAACCCCAAAGTAAGCAAATTACATGCTTGTGTCATGGGTGTTAATCAACGATTCTAATGCATAGAAATACTTATGATACCAGAATATATTTAATAAACACCTAGACCCAGTAATGGAAATGATAAATTCGTGTGTACATATATCTTTCGGACGTCCTAACGTTCAAGGTCACGTCTGCCACTTATGTCTGATTACAAGGCTCAGTAGAAAGTACACTATATAATATTCATATGTACATTATCTAGATACTCTGTACGCCGCTTATTTCTACCGCATCGATCAGCCACGTCCGATAGCATGTTTTCAACTTTTTGTTGTTGGTTAGTGGTTGGAACTTGTAAGCTGGAACGTGACATTATCCCCGATATCTGAATGAGTTTCCTCTTTAGTCAAAAAATTATATACGTTTGCGTTGTCTGGGACAACATCTACTTGTACATGTACATTCAAAAAACACATAGGTATCTGTTACTACTACATTATACTTTTTTTGAGAGGAGCTGCCACAAACGTGTGGTCTAATCATACCTTCGAGTCATTCCTGTTAACCCTATGATCGTATATAGTTAACAGCTAGGTATATTTGTTAGATACTTGAAAGATAACTTTTGGTCAAAAGATATGAAATTGTTGTAGAAACCCTAGAAATGTAAAATTTATTACAAACTTTAATATGTATCGGTCCAAAGGTAAGGTAGCCGTTAGATTTCCGCTCCGAATTTGTTGAAAACGCTTAACCAGATTTCAACGTAACTGGTTTAAAGTAATAAATAAATAATTATAAGTGAAAAAAAGGAAATAAAAATGCCTTTATGGCTTACATCAACAATTAATTTTTTTACATATTTTCTATAAAATTAACAGATTAATTATTTTATATTTATGTTTTATATTTATTTATTTTATCTATCTTTGACATATAAACAATTGATTAATAATATTTTGAAGTTGATATCATTTTTTAAAATTAAAATGTATGATTTTTAAAACTGGGGTTTACAGATTGGTTAAAATACAGGCTCATATTTTGTCTTTTGAGAAGTGATTAACATAATACAACTCGTACGAATCAAGTGTGATTCCGCTGGCATAGGTCGTATTCCGCTGCTGGGATTCCCTCATTTGCCGCAAGCGCTCAGTACCGATAGCATCTTTGTTAACGTTATCAAACCGATCTTTTATCAACATAAAAAAATGAGCAATGAATGAAAAATGACAAATCGTGTTACAGGGCGAGCTGCACAGTTTATCCAGGATATTATTAAGGCGAAGTAAAACTAAAAAACCAAAACACCTGTCAGTGACTTTAATATTATTACAGATCGCTTACTTTCACTTTTCATTTCTTCCCAAGAATCTTAAAATGGAAAATGCTCAATTAAACCCCGACAAAACCTAAATGTAATACCAAGAATCATCTCTATCAATTCAGCTTTCAAATATAAAAACATCACATAGAAATCGAACGAAAAGTTATGACGCTACAGACAGACGTATGCTAGCACACACACACGCTCACTCGAACACACGCTCGCACATGCACACATAACACCCCTAGTTTTGTGTCAAGGGTTAAAGAACCATCAAAATCTGTTTGTTATTGGTAAAGTACAATCACGTAACAAACATACGGCCACGTTAAAAACCTCATTCGTGTATGGAATCAGCTAAAAAAGGTGACAGAAGACGAAAGAATGTATTTTACCGCCTGTATCAATACATGCCTTATAAACAACTGACTATTTACCCGTGGGCCGTGACTTCATCAGCGTAGAATAAATTTTCGTTCCTCAGTCTATATGAAAATATGTTCTCCCCCCCCTCAAAGGGTCCGGCGGCTTAGTCTTGAAAGCTTTACTGTAATAATATAGTAAGGATTTGTTTCATTCAGCAAATTTATATAAACAAATAAAATAATGATGGTAATCAATATCTTATAACTATGTTAGTTATTTTGGCACTGCTCATTAACATACCCGCCAAATAGTTTGTTCACACTTGCGTTTGGTTGTCTCTTTCATGACATATTGGAACGGAACATCAACTCCTCATTAGTCAAGGCGTTAGAGTATAAGCCTCCCCCCGATAACGAAAAATAAAGCAACAATACATTATCTGCCTTGTTAATCAAGGCAGATAATGCCCTTTGCAAAAAATCTAATTTTGTCAGATATTGAAGGTTTAACAAGATTTTCTCCCCTTACAAACAGAAACTACATTTAATGCAAACTTTGATTCCCCCAATAAGTGATTATGTGCATTTCAGTTTCTCATATTATGCCACTGATGTAATACAAACTTCGAACTGCTACAAAGTCTTTACTCTATATTTTCGATCTTCAGAGGTATGATAATTTCTCCGAATTTTATGCGCGATTCAAGTTGTGCCAATCCACCTTCGCACGAGTTAAAATTGTATACTTATTACTCTTCTGTTCATACAGTTAAATTGTGAAATTCGCTTTTTAGCGAGGATCGTAGCCGCCACACTGCCTATTTTTCTTTAATGATACGCTATTTTTTGTCATCATTAGTTTTTTTTATTTATTTGTTTAGTTTTTTATTATTTACAATATAAAAAGTTCACATGAAGTCAACTTTTTGTATTATTGATTTCTGTAATGGGGTTACATGTAAGAAATCTCTGAAAAGTCGGCTTTTGTAAGTTTATTAATGTTTGAAATTTCTTTATACCATTTTGAGCACAATAAAGAGTTCAATAATAATAAATTTGGGAAAGCACGCATGGTTCGGAGATTCTTCAGTCTGTCTTTCTAACCACTGACTGTTTATTTGTAAGAAGTTTAGGACTTTATTTTTATGTTCATAATTTAATTAATTTTAAATGCAATATTGGTAAATAGAAATAATAATAATATAATGTCTTGGTACTGTAAGTATTTTGTAACACCTTCTTGACAAATATATTCTGTAAGTAAATATTTTTGAAGAAATGTTAGTAAAAGGTCCTGAGGGCCTAAGCACATCAACGCGTTGCGTCGCCGCGCCGTCAAAATCGTCGGTATGCGTTGCGGCGTTGGGCATCCTAGACGTGTCTCTGCCGTAGAACATAGTTGGAAAGTTATTGCTTATTTGTTGTTAAAAAGGTATTACTCTGTTTAAAATAAATAAATAGTGCCGCGCCGCTATAATCTGCAGTGACGTTACTGCCGACTTTAGCGGCGCGGCGCCGCAATCAGTTATGTGTTTGTGGCCCTTACAGTGCTTATATTGAAACGGCTGATCTATACCATTTTGTCGGGGCTTTTACTTGCTGATGAAAGTTTCATACCAATCCCAATAAAATGGTTACATGCAAATTGGAGATTCAAAAAACTTAAATTGCACTTACAAACAACATTGCACATACAAACTTGCAACGGCTAGTCACTACATAGTATAAAACAAAGTCCCTTTGTATGCTTAAATCTTTGAAACTACACAACGTATTTTGATGCGGTTTTTTTAATAAATGAACTGATTGATGAGGAAGGTTTATGTTTATTTTTTACCCGTGCGAATCAGGGGCGGGCCGCTAGTATACTTATAATTGTCAGATATGTCAATAATGCATTCATTTATAACTAAGGTTTACGCATCGGTTCACAATGCGGTCATGACCTAGACTGTTTTGTTCAACACGAACTAAAATAATGGTAATTTCCTATTAGCAGTCAATGATTGCATAATAACTACTGAAATATTTATTAGTGTTGTGACTTTTTAAGATTGTATATAACACGACCCTGAATATGTGTTTCTAATCGCATCGGAGTTTCTTTGCAGACGGGTGGAGGGCATTATGCAATAAGGTCATATCTTTAATTATATCGAAGGAATGCTAGGTTTAAACATCGATACGTTTAGTTAAAAAAATACATAATTTATTCAAATACATAATTTATTCAATTACATATGCAAATAAACGTGCTCAATTAACATTTCAGAAAAAAAATTAGAATTAAAAATTAATTAAAATTGGATTATACTACAAGGGCAATCAGGTACAACTAGGAGGTAGAGTATTGTGTAGCAGCTTTTCTGAATTGGACACCACTGTCTCGTTTATTCCTGCCACCAAAACGTCAGCGCAGCATTGTTTTAGGTAGCTAGGAGATAGCGTGTTCGACAGATTTGAACCTGAAGCCCCTGTTACTATCTAAAGTTACGCATCAGTACCGTTTCTATAGGAACTAAAAGCGGGTTGAAAATCATCAATAGAGCCGTCTGCTTGTTCAATGTCGTATAACACATCCTATTTTTAATATTATAAATGTGAAAGTTTGTATGTTTGTTTCTTACTCCTTCACGCAAAAACTGCTGAACTCACGAAAGTTGGCACAAACATATAGGGTAACTTAGATTAACACACAGGATAGGTTTTATCCCGAAAAATGGTCCCGTGAGACCATTAACCTCGCAGTCAAATCCGCGGGCAACAGCTAGTAAAAACATAAAAGAAAAAACAATAGAAGAATATTTGCTCCACGTAGGCTTCACAAACGGGTCTTGTAAGTCTTGTAACGAATCCGCATATTTATAAAAGCTGCCAAAACATCCACTCACTGTGATCCCGGCGAAAGAAACTCAAACAAACTTTTCTTGGCTCCTTAAGGCATAACACGAAATATTTGAAATGCTTATTTTAATGGTTGATTGCGCGTAATTAATAGCTGTGACGCGTACACATGCAGTGTATAATGTATGACGCCGATTTGTACATTACACTGTGGAGCGGTAAACTACATTCTAGTATTTTTCAATGCATAATTGTATACGGGTGTATTTATAAGTTTGTGTAAATGTGTGGACGTGTGTATGGTGTATTGGTGCGTGTTGTTGTGTATAAATGTTATTATGTGTGATTATAATTTATATCTCCTAAATTGGCTCTGTGTTTCGTTTACTTTTTATTCATTTTGTGCTAAGGTAAAATCGATTTTTTTTAATCTTTATGCAACATCGGTTTATGAATTTTTATTAATTTTCCTTGACTTGTTTCTGACTTTATTTAATGTTGTAAGATAGCAATCGAGCAGGCGGCTCTCATGACGGTAAGGGGCAACCGTCTTTTATAGATATGATAAATGTTAGAACGTCGCTTTCTTATTGATTGGCCACATGTTCAAATTTGCCGGTTTTAAAACCCTACAAAACAAACACAACAATGATGAGCGCTGACATTATGGGAGAAAGAATGCCTTTATTAGGTGATACTAATCAGGAAGAGCTATGTTGCATTGAATTCTACCGCCAAGTTGATACCACTGATGGCATAATTCAGTGATCTTCGACGGGCATTTGGGCCGGTGCTAAAGAAAAAAAATGTATTGAGACCGATATATTAACAAACATAAATAAATCATACAATTTTGGCTACTTGTAAAGCAGAAATATACAAGGAGTGAGTAGTTAAGACTCTAATATTTTCAGAGAATTTTTGATTGCTTATGCGAGAACCTGTTAAAAATGCGAAAGTTTATGAACTTGTTTAGATTTATGTTTATTAAGTACAAAGAGTTTTATCGTTCAATATTTTTAAAGTGATGAAATTTAATGGCTTTGAGAAAAATATAGGCTTTTTATCACCATAATACTTATGGTAGAGCTTTAATCTGAAGCTGCGGGCAAATGCTAATAATTACTATTACATTCGTTTCTTATTAAAAAAATGTAATAATAAATATATAGACACTGACATGTATGTATGTAAATAGTCAGATATCTGATCTATGGGTTCTGTACGAAGGCATGTTTAATCCCAAAAAGTGTTATCCCAGATATTATAACAATGACTGCTTTTGTTCAGTTAACGTTGTTAAGTGAAAGTCGTGAACAGATTTTGCAGAGTTAATCATTTGACGTAGCTCGTTGTACTTTTATTGATGTAATACGTTTTTTTGCGACTTAGACAACAAAGTCTCTTTGTAATCTTGTTAGTTATAAAGAATGAGAATAACCTTGTAGCCTTCCCTTATCTTTACAACAGAATCTGTTACTATATATAATTTAGTTTTTATATCGCACGCGCACATACGTTTAGGAGGTCAAAAAGTTCGCGTAATAATTGTTAATTTTTATGTACAACTCTTTCTTTCTTTTTTATCAAACTTCCTTTCCTTCCTTTTCTTTTCCTTTTTATACATGCTTCCTACAATTACATTTCACAGTCTTAGACATTTCTCAAACTTTTCTCATTGGATTTTGGCTTCAAAAATTTTTATAGGACCAACTCGAAACTATTCCGCATCAAACAAAAAAAAATACGTAAATCGGTTCAGAAACCACGGAGAAATCGGTGTACATACATAAAAAAAATATACCGGCCGAATTGAGAACCTTAAACGCTTGCCATGCCGTGTTTCGGCTTTAAGTGTATGGTAGGCGATAAATTCACTCATTAGACTTAAGGTGCCAGTCCTAATACAAACCCATGTTAGGTGTATTTTTGGGTTTTCTTTTTTATAAGAATTTTGATTTTATCGTCGTTAAATTTGCTTAATAAAAATTACTGATACTAGCTGCTTTTGGATAAAGAAGATAATAGCGGAAATAAACATACAGTTCTGCATAATATGTCTTTAACTGTATAAGAAAATATTTCCAAATACTTTATTTTTTATGTATATTATTGTAAATGAACACTTCTTGATTGTGTAATTTAGCAAAACCAACCTTGTATTATCTCTAGTTACTTCCGTGCATTCAAAAGATTGCGTCATGATTTATTAATATATTAAACACTAATACTAGGACCTCCAAGCCAGTAGAATAAATCTAACTTACTCATATATTTATCATCATTTGGCAAACTTACTTCATTTTATTATCTAAACTTTAGGTAACAAAAAAATATTATAAAAGCAGACACTAAAAGCAATAGTTTAAATACAGAAAATTGCAAAAAACCGACTACAATTTTATTAGTAATGAATCTAGTTAAACAAAACAATATTTATTACTAAGTATAACTCAAACACAACTTGTCGGACCTGAACTAAAGGTTAAGAACCAACTTGATCACGTCAGCTTAACGATCACGCATCGAATTTAGTTAATTTGTTTAGGAGTTAGGAAACCACAGCCAGATATACACACATATAAACACAGATACGTGAAACTTATAAGTTATAACATTCAGTCAGGAGCTAAAAATCCAGATTTTTAGCAGTAATCGAGTAAAAAAACGTGCTACTTGAAATAAACATACACATTAATTAAAAAACCCAAAGTTGTGTTTGTGATATGGTATTTACTTCCATTAAAACTGTGCAATGGTGTATCTTGTTTATTTTAGTTTTACATTTATATTTTATACTATTTTAATTTTTCTTGTTACGGCTATTACTGTTATTTTAGTGATGTTATTGTTTTTGTATGTTAAATCTCTTTACCTACTTAACCTATGTTTATAAAGTTTCCGCAGACAAAAAGGTTGTCTGGTAGAGATCGCTTTGTTTGGCGATAAGACCGCCTTTTGTGTACTACAAACCATAATCGTATGCTGTTGATAATACTTAATTGTATGTACTTTGCTCCAAGTTAAATTATGCGCAATAAAGAGTTCATTTATTTATTCTTTCATTCATTCATTCATAATCTTATGTACAGGTGAATTGAGGAAATTTAACTTTTTCTAGGTCGGTTTTAAAAATAAAAGGTAACAGTTCTACTTTGAGTATACACATTCCATTTACGAGCACGCCTAGACCACAGACAACATATTCATTGTTCAGCAAATACAATATTATGTAATGCAATACTTTGTAGCGCAATAAATTCCTGTTCAAATTACTAATAAGAAATGAAATATAATCAATGATTTATTTTAGTTCCTCATTTAAGGACTTTCTAACACTCATAACTTACACGTCACATTAACACCTACATAAAATTTCCTATAATGCTCACGAAGAAAATGATAATGATTAGGCGCATTGCAAAGATTTTGATTCGATTCTTGATAGGCATTTGTGTGGTGAATTGAATGTTTAATATATTTATTATTTTTTTTGCAATAGTTTGCAATAATTTGCAAAACGAAAATTTCACTTATACATACTCTTATTTTTCCTATCATAGATTATGCTGACACATGTTTTCTTGACGCTACTGAAGAACTACTTAATAAATTAGAAATACTTCAAAATCTTTGCATTAGATTTATCCATGGTCTCAAAAAATTTGATCATGTCTCGAGTTACAGGGCTAAGTTAGGATGGCTTCCTATACGTTTACGTCGTAATTTTCATTTATTGTGTCTTTTATATAAGATCCTTTTTAATCCGAATTTTCCGAGTTATCTCCGTGATTCCTTCCAGTTCCTACATTCCACTGAATCTCCTTGTCGTCCTCATGTTAAAACCTTGTTACGTTTCCCTATTAGTAATTCTCCTTTTTATTCTCAGTCATTCACTGTTCGTGCTGTTAAGCTGTGGAATGCTTTACCTGATAAAATTCGTGCCAGTGAAACATTATAATATGTCTTTAAGAAACTACTAAAAGAGCACTATCTCTCACAAACTTGTTTTTTTTTAAATCGTCATCTGTTTTTTCTGTGAATTTCCAGTTATGTATATGTATAATTACGTACCTATACTTATATATGTTTACATTATCTACGTAGGTTTATGTTCATGTATATCATGTGTATGTTTATGTATATATTTACATATTTTGTTATATATATTTATTATTATTTTTTAAGTATTTCATAGTCAACAAATCGTTTATCTACACTTGTCTACGTTTATGTTTGTTTCTGTTTTTTTTTTCTTTTTTACGGGTCAGCTGGTAGAAATCTCTGTTGCTGGAGATAAGCTTGCCCAATGTACTGTATTATCTTTATGTTCATGTTTGTGATAACGTTTTGTGTACAATAAAGATATTATTATTATTATTATTATAGTTCGAGTAAATATTGAGCTTACTTTGGGAAAAAATAAAGATTCTATGTATATGAGACGTTCTGGTAATGTCAAAAAATGTTTTTTTTTTACATAAGGGCAAGAAATAAAGGAGGTTGCGGAATTGTCAGTGTTGTCACATTTGTCAACAAACAAAAAGTAAACCTATAGCAATCTTTTAAATCATAATTCGCCTTGTTTTTATAAGCCGATAAAATTTAGACCAAAAGATTACCTTTATGACCTAGTACGCGACATTTTCCGTTAATACAGCTGTTACTAAGCCAAATGTTGCAAATGAAGAAGGGCATGACTTTGCGTGCTTCGACTTTTCAATATTACAACGCAACGCATTCAGCTATTTGCATGTTATTTCGAATCAGTATTGTATATTCAGGGTTATACGAAAGTTGTCAGGAAATTGCGGCCAAGAATGTAAAGGTTCGAACTCTTTTTAAAGTTTATTTAAATTAGGAATAAAATTGTTTTGTGCCAGATTTGTCTCTAAAAAGTTTAATGTATCGGGTAGACTAGGGAGCGCGTTTTTTCAGTATGCTGATTGCTCGACCTAAATATAATATTTAAAAATTTTATAAAATAAAAATGTATGCGTGTACTAGCGTACACTCGTAAGAAGTGAAACTTTTTATGACGTCAACTTCACAGAAATCGGTTAAATAAAGTTTATTGCCAATCCCTACTCCGCCGGAGAAAGTATACTTCGAATCACGCGTGGTAGGAATAGAAACAAAGATGGCGCGTAACGGAAAAATGTGACGCGTAACGAAAAAATGTTACACTATTTTTTTTTCCAACCCCGATAAAGAAGTTTCACTTCAAAAGTATTAATAAATGAATAATAACTCACACGTTAAGTGTGCGTTATTATTCAATTTTTAAAGTTTGCTACGTTCTGTGAAGAAATCAAGACCTAAATTCGCCTGCCTCGAAAGTTATCAACATTATTGAGATGCACTAAAATTCCAATAGTTGAGTTTAAGTTTCACCGACCCTGAATCAACTACACAAAGTTAGCGTACTTCAGACCTAAATATTTATTAAAATATAATATTCGTTTCATAAATCAACACACGTATGCGATACTAGTAAAGATGCCTCTTTTGACAATTGTTTTGATATACCACTTTTTTATTCAGACATGTAACGTTACGTTACTCCTAAAGTAATGGACTTAAAATAAAAACATATAAAAAGATAAACGTGTGGACCAACGAAGATTGACACTAGGAACTTATCAAGAAGACTAATTAAGGAAAACTGGAAACTGGACTACGTTAACACCCAGTTAATAGCACTGAATAATACGAGTGCTACTTATAAACCAATACATTTTTTTAAATTTAAATCAAAGAGATGAATCTATACGTTAAATCCCAAGAATCGTATCTTGACCGTTTCCCATAACAATCTAAAACTTCGTTATTATATAATTAAACATTATAAGAAGAAAAAAGTTATTGTTATGTATTACACGTGTCGCATATTAATGTAAATTTACAATTAAAAATAATTTTAATCTTAATCACATTGGCTGTTTAGTACGTATTACAAAATCGTTCAAGATTTGGCTATACATAATAAATGATAGAATGTTAAATTGAAATAAAAATATTTTATTTGTGGAATATTTGTGTTGAAAAACACTTTATTGTATAACACTAGCTTTTGCCCGCGACTTCGGCTGCGTGGAATAAACAGCGTGTTAACATAATATATCCTAAAGCCTTTCTCGATAAATGGACTATCTAACACTGAAATATTTTTTAACTCGGACCAGTAGTTAGAGATTAACGCGCTCAAGAGCAAACAAACTTTTCAGCTTTTTAATATTTTTGTATATTGTTATAATGCTCATTGTTATAATCTCATGGTCATGAACTAAATAACAATTTTAAAAAAAATGTATTTGAGATATACATTTATAAGATATTTCTTATTTGTCATATTTGTGTTAATAGACAATATTTTAGGTTACGCCACATCACGTAGATATTTGCACTTTTTTATGATAATGGAAGGCAGACATTCAGACGGATTTCCTTTTGGTAAGAAACTCACGCCGTTTAGAGACCTGAAAGGTGGTTATGGTGCATTGCTAACCTGAGGGCGGGATGTTAGGCCTCGAGCAAAATATAAAATATAATTGTAATTGCATACTATAATTGTTGTTCATTGTTACAGGGAAAGGAGCGAGAAAAAAGCTCAAATGTTGTTCAATCAAGAGCTGATCACAGAACAGAATAGACAACAGCAATTGCTATTGGAACAGCAGTTAAGACAGGTATGTTGATTTTTAGCGAACACCTTTTTTATCTTATTTCTGTGTCTTTGTTAATTCATGAGCAATCTTTCTAAATTTTCGTATTAAAAGCAGAAAAAACCAAGAAACTATAAATGCATACGTTGTACGTCTGTTACTTTCTTTTATTATTTAAATTGAGATCATCACTCAAAATGCATGGTTTATGTTAATAAATTTAGTTTTGATTTCTGATTCAATTGAATCTTTCATTTCCAAAATCTCATATGTTACATAGATTATGTAGCTGGGGCTTAGAAATCACCGGTTTAATTATTAATTGACCAAATATTTGTTATAAAAATCTCATGTAGCGATGTTTGATTCGTTCACTTCTAAAACGGCTTGACCACTTTTTTAAATTTTTTGTGTGTGTATTTGATAGGTATGAGAGTAGCTCGTAAATTATATATCATACCGCTAGGTGACGTTACAGAATGACGTTATTTTGAGCAACTAGTAACTATGTAATTTCCCTCAATCTATCTCACGGTGATACATACTTGATACATAATTATAATTTGTAGGTGAAGATGATTCAAAACCAACAAGCTGGCCCTGTCGACCAAGTAAAAGCTAGTCTTCTAAACGGTGTAGGTTCGCAGCCTACACTAGCCGCCGTACAGTAAGTAATAATAAAGTAATCTGTTTTATATTAATATTTATTGAATTGAAATTGACTGTTTTACTTATAAAAAAATATTTATGAATACCTAGTAAATACTTCCCTACCTACAAAATTGTAAATAAATTGGTATGCCTGATGCCTGAAACAAGAAGAGCATTTTGACATAATTTACCAGTCAATAGCTCATCTCTTAATTTGACAAACGATGGGCAAATGTCTTATAATTCTGATGTATAGTGTAATTTAGCTGGTACACACAAAAATAAATTAATGAAAAATTAATATTGTAGTAAACTTTTTTTATGATATTGGAAGGCAAACAAGCAGACGGATTTCCTGATGGTAAGAAATTTACCCTGCCTAGAGACACCAAAGGTGCTAATGGTGTGTTGCCAACCTGAGGCCGGGATATTAGGTCTTGAGCAATTATTTATTATAATATATAAACCTAACATCAATATATATTTTTTAATTCCGTTCATGTTTGTAATGTGTGGTATTTATAAGTATTAGTAATAGTAAAATAAAAAAAAATATGTTATTTGTAGCTTCATTTTTATTATTTTGTTTTACGTTTATAGATTAGACCAACAAACTCAACTACTTCAAGCACAGCAACAACTATTACAACAGCAATTCCAACAACATCTCAACAATGAGGAGAAAGCCATGAAACTGTTCCAGCACAGTCTAATGCAAACACGAATGTCTCCCTCCTTAACAACAGATCAACATTTGCTGCAACAGCAGCATCAGCTTTTAGAACAAAACATCAAACAACAAGTGATCATGGAACATAATCTTCTTAACCAACAAATGTTAGAACAGACTGTGCAAAATCAGGCATTGATTGAACAACAAACTCAGCAAGCCCTACTTGAGCCCAACCAACAAAATCAATTACAACCGAATCTCTTAAATCAACAATTAGTCGCCAATGAAATTAACGCCCAGAATCAAGCTCTACAGCAACAAATAATACAGCAACAACAAAATATAATCGCCCATCAAGCGGCGGCGATTCAACAGAAACAGTTGGAGGAGCAACTGACGGTTCAGGAAAACATTATGACTGGGCCTCAGCCGAATCTCGTACCGGGACAAGTCCTGGACCCATCGTTACAGAATCTACAAAATATTTTAGCCCAAATCATTCAACGGCCAGAAACGATACAGCCAAGAAAAGACTCCGAGTCCGAAGCAGTGCCACAACAAGTGCAGCAAGTACAACAACAACAAATGCAGCAAATGGTCAGTCAACAAACGGAAAATATGGAGGCTATACAAACAACACAGCAAGAACATGAACAAATGCAGCAAAAACAACAATTACTAAACGCGCAATTACAATACCAAGCAGTACAAAATCTAAATTTACAACAAAATCAGCAATTTTTACAACAGAATTTACTCACAGCCGTTGATCCAGCTATATTTGCGCAACAACAACAAGTAGCTCAAGCTCAACAGCAAATCGCACAAGCGCAACAACAGCTTAACATGCAAAAACAGATGTTGGCACAGCAACAACTGGTCCTTCACCAACAAATAATAAACCAACAACAGTTACAAATGCCAGGGCAAACGTTATCGCCGCAACAGATTAGGAATTTCCAAAATCAGCAATACTTAGCACAACAGGAACTGCAGTTACAAACACAACAGAATTTCATTGATCAACAAAACTTAGCTTTGCTAGCACAAAAACAGCAATTGATGGGGCAACAGCAGCAGAAAGTTGAAGAAATACTTCGTGCACAGCGACCAATGTACACGCGACAGGGCTCTGAGCAGAGTCAAATAAGTTCGGTAGACATGCACGATCAACAGCAAACTATAATTCCAGATCAGTACCAACCCAAACCATCTTTACAAAATCAAATGTCCATGGACATGCAGTACCAAAACCAACTAGCGGAAAAGCAAGTCCAAAAACAATCATCCGATGAGCAATACCATCCTCAAGTTCACCAAATGCAGGGTCAATCTCTCCCTCATAACATGATGACCCAAAATTTCTCTATGGTACAGCAAAACGATCGGCAGATATCTAGTCATGAAGGCACGCCCGTGCAGAATTTTACTGCCAATCCTTTGCAAATGTACCAGCAAGGTCAGCAAGTGCCTGTACAAAATGTAGTATATAGTACGGTAGAGTCGTCCATATCTTCGTCAGTTCCTAGTTCATTACCTCAGAACCCCCCAGCGACACATTACCAGCCAGTGGACAATGTCCCAGCCACATTACCTACCTCAGTCCCTCAGGGTACACAATCAATGCCTCAAGAAAAACTAGCTCAAATGATGAATCAAGTCAATCAAGAAATAGTCCCTCAGCGGTTGAATATACCACCCGAAGACAGTGAAGTTAGTGCGGATTGTCCTAAGGAACAGTTTCATACACCCATGACAGAATTCCCTTCGGGTGCAACACATCCTGAAGCAATTAGGCCACCAGATTTAAGTTCAGTTGAAGAAAAACAAGGCGAGAGTCAGCAAGAAAGTAAGTGATGTCAAACTTTAATTTTAGTATTATTACATTATGTGTTACAGATATATTTATTGTATAATGTATTTTAATTTAACGTGTTAGTTCAACCTAATACAATTAGGCAAGAGGTTAGGTGTACTCTAACTCCACCTACTAAGCTGTGAGTTTCGGCCCAATTCCTAAAGGGGGTAGGAGGAATTTGTGTGATGGACATGAACTGGGTCTGGGTGTTTATTAAATTTATTATGGTACCTATTTAAGTATTTCTATGTATTAGTATTGTTGACCCTTAACACGAGCATAAAATATGCTTACTTTCAGGTTAGATTTTGTGTTATATGTCCAGGGATTTTCATCACTTTATCTGTTATAATTACGTAGTAATTTTCTTTGAAGCCTACTTATGCTTAATTTCTATTTCACTGTGAAGTTTATTTGCAAAGCATTGTGTTAGTACATACTAATATTGTTATGAAATTTGATGTTGCCATTTTTTTTTAAAAAGCTAAGCTTAACACTTGTGATTAAAATACGAAAAGTTATTTTTTTTTCGGAAACCACAAAACTCATTTTAAACAATTTATACAATTAAATTTCCTGTCAGTCATAGTGTTTGATCAACAAATAGCTTGGTTGAACTGAAATTACGGGCATTTACGTGGGTGCTGAAAACTATTAGTGTGTCATAAAAAGCTATTATCAATTATTTTGACATACCCCGTTTCAGATTCCTTTGAAAAATAGATTAATAGTCAGTAACATGAAGTAACCTTGCTAGGGTGGGAACCTGGCTAATAAACCTGCACACATTTAAGATTTTTGGTTTCGATAGGTAGTGTGTGCATTTTTTCATCAAAATCTTATCTAATTTCGTAATTAATCCTTTTAAATATTATATTTCATCCTTTTTAATAAATGTCTAATATTTTTAAAATCCTAATTTATATATCTACAGTGGGAACCGCCATACCATCGCCTATAACTGCAGATAAAAGGTCTCGTGGATCTAAAAAGCGTTCACGCGAGAAAGACAAGCTACCACGACTGACCGTTTTGGCTGTAAGTGAAAACGGCACGGTGGTGGAGTGTCAGCTCGACTCCAAGTCCAAAACTGTAACCTTCAAGTTCCAAGTACCTGACGTCAATCCGGAAGATCTGGCGAATAATCTTGTGAGTTTTTTAAAAGTGTTTTTTTTTGGTTTCACAACAAATCATTTTTGTTACTTGTGTTTTTAAATATACCGACCGATGACCGATTTTTAAATATACGCATTAAAATATATTTTATTTAAATAGTTACGTCTGTCTTTACAAGATTCTTCAAAACTGACATAGGTGTTTTTGTAATACCAGGTGTCAAACGACCTGCTGCCGGCGTGGCAGGCGAGCGCGTTCACGGACGTGATCCGCGACATCGTGCGCCAGCTGCAGGCCGACCCCGCCGCACCCATCGTGGGGCCCGCCTGCCCCGCGCCCTGTCTCAACGTCGACAAGGTGACTGCAGTTACACACATCTTACAGGCTACTGCAGGCCGAATACATTTGAACGCATCTACAAAAAAATGTGTGCGTGTACTAGCGTACACTCGTAAGAAGTGAAGAAGTGAAACTTCTTTATGACGTTATTCTTCAAAAAATAATTTACTATATGCAACTTTACAGAAATTGGTTAAATGAAGTTTATTGCCAATCCCTACTCCGCTGGAGAAAGTATGCTTCGAATTACGCGTATTAGGGATAAGAACAAAGATGGCGCGTAACGGGAAAATGTGACGCGTAACGAAGAAGTGTTACACTAATTTTTTTTCCAACCACGATGAAGAAGTTTCACTTCAATAACATATTGTGCCCATTTGCAGACGGATTACGACTCTGAAACGACGGAACGAGAAGAGAATCTCACTGATTCAAATCAGGACAACTCGGAGTGCACCACGCCGACCGCATCCCAAGACAGCATCGCGTTGGCAGAGCTGGAGCACGAGCCTGAGCCCGACCAAGTTGCTGAACATGTCCCCGAACGGATACCAGAACACATCACAGACCTGCGACATGAAACACTTTCCAGGAAAATTAGTACAGCTTCGTCTATAGGTAAGTTGTTTGTGTAAAGTTATAGAATACTTTTTTAATAAATTTATAAGACTACACAGACTATATTTGAGGATAGAATGGAGTGCTAGTAGACTTTGAGTCCTAAGGGCACACTTCCGTGGTAAGATAGGGTTAAATTTATTGACATTTTATTATTATCGAGATCGTGAGGTCTGGCACTCGATACTCTCTGCCTACCACGTAAGGGACTTGGCGTGAAGATATGTATGTATGTACATTTTAAAATTGTTTCTGATTTATAATTTAATTTGTAATTAATATAAAAAAATAACATTAACATATATGTACTTGATTAAATGATTAATTTTTATAAATACTAAAATTTTTGCATACCACAATGTGGTAGAATATGTTGGAATGCTTAAACTTTTTAACAAACATACTCTGCAAATAAATATTATTCATTTGATTTCAATGAAAGCATTTCAAGACACCAGAAGTGGTAATAGTTACTTACTATTAGGGCAGTAAAATTTTAGCGACTTAAAACGAGAATGTGGTTAAACATGTTATTTTTTCGCAGGTTCAAATCAATCAGATGGTGGGCCAATAACACCAGACCGTTCTGGTAGTACAGAATCTAACGGAGAGAAAAAATCACAAAAGCCATCACGGAAAATATCAAGATTTCTAGTCAGTCCTGTTATAGATCGCGGCGAAGACGTACCTGAAGAGAAACCAGATCAAATATCAGGAGAAATTGATAAACCGGTTGAGCAACCGGTCCCTACCAAAGAACCGTCCAGGGAACCACAAGTCAACGGGATTCCGGAATCAGAGCCCCTCCCTATTCAGGAAGTACCCGGGCCGATGACACAAAACTCGGAAACCGTAACCCCAATCCCAAAACCCATGTCTCAAGTCATTCCTCAAGAACTAGTTCCCACCCATCAGTATTCCCTTCCATCTCACGCTCCACAAACAATTACAGACCATAGGCCAGATATAAAACCTATAAACGAACTCCCCACTAGTGTTCCCATCCCACAAAGCACGGTACCACTGACCACTGTCTCTACAAATATACAGTCCACTGTGCCTCAAGTTCTTCCATTCCAAAACAATATCAACCCTACCTTATTCAATGGGACTTTACAACCAAACTTGGCAAATCTTACTACTCCTTTACAAATAGCTACAGATACACCACTGCTGGGGTTGAGTCAAGTTGGAACTCCTATGGGAGTGGGTGGTGATTTAGGGTTGAACATCGGCTTGGGACAAGTCGGAACTTCCCTGACTGATCCTATGGGGTTGGGACGGTTACCATTCAGCCAGCCTAATTTGACGTCCACTCCAAGAGTTAGTGACACGTTGGCTAACGCTGAGAACATTCAGAGGATGCTGCTTAAACAAAATATCATGAAGTAAGTACGACCACTTACTTGTATTGTACCTAAAGTCTTTATAGTTGTGATTGTAGTAAGTAGTAAGTAACAGCCATGAAATTTTGTAAGTAGGGTCATTTTACTGAGTGGAAACCAACTAAGGACGGAATTTTGGAAATCCTTCCCTTAAGGAGGTAAAATAGAGGTTGAAAGTTTGTTTGGAAGACCATCATTTTTTAAGTTAGAAACACTAATCTTTATTTTTGGACTACTTATTAAAAATGAGTAGATATGTATTTAAGCGTTTCTGGAAATTTTACCCCTAAGGGGGTGAAATAGGGGTTGAAAGTTTGTATGAAATTCTTTATTCTTATTAATGGGCTATAATCAGTTCATATAAGAACTGCCACGCTAGCAAAGCCGCAGGTAACAGCTAATATGTATAATAATATGTATAAACCATAAAAGTTTGTCCAACCGTTCGAAGCTCTGACGGGCTGCTAATAATTTATATAGTAAACATTTTTCCTACTAATTATACAAATGCAAAAGTTTGTAAGAATGAATGGACATTCCTTTCTCGCTAACTGAACAGAATATAAAAGTAAATATAATTGGTATTCGGGCAAAGCTGCGAGTAGAAGCGTATATGTAGATAATTAATGTTTAAAATGTTGTCTTCAGCCAACAACAGAATCTCTCTGGTCCCAATCTCCTGGGCCTACTGAACCAGCAGCAGTACCCTCAGCCAGACCTTTCGCTGCACAACAACATTCTTGGTGCACAACCTGGTAGGTCTCCATTGTTTCCTATTTTACGTAAAACCTTTATATTATTTTTGTCAATTAGTAATTTTATCAGTAGTATTTGTCAAGTAGTATATTTTTCTCTACATGGAATTTCATGAATGGGTTCTTAATATTAATAAAGTACGGCACCCACCTGGACAACTAATAGTACTTCCAGTGTAATAGGCAACATAAAAACAACTTTACTTTCTGATTAAAGATGTCAGTAAAAATTTTGTTATTTTTAGAAAAACAAGAAAACTAGTTTGTAACACCTTATATATTTAAAAAAAGATATAAATCCAATTTTTTTTTAATTAATTAAATCTATTCTTTTAATTTATCGAAAATAATCAACTAAATCTTTTTAATTTTAAAATAGTTTATTGTAAAAATAACATACACCAATAACAGTTGCTTTCAATAATTAGTTATGTAATATATTTTTCTATTCTGAGATTTCTCTCACTCGTAATCATGCGTGGCTTGCACTGCCATTTTTTTCTACGGTCTTTCAAGAATCTGTTAAAATTGTTTAAATATCTGATTTCTTAAATATTGTGTCAGTTATATTGTCTTATATTGTTTATAGTATTTCTGTAACATACTATATTACTTTTCTAAAAACTTTTCTGTGTTCTTCAGATGTTTATCATTTAGATGTCATCAACAGATTTTTCTTATGTAAATTCAACTTGCGGAGAGTTGATAATAAAAATCATAAAATTAAAATTGTTCATTACCTCCCGACGAAACCTCTCTGGCGTAGCCTAGAACCTAAATGGTTCTAGGCTACACCACGCCAACTTTAAAAAAAAGTGCATCAAAATAGGTCCATACACACGCACTCACACACACACACGCGCGCACGCAAACACATACACACACACTCACTTACTCACTCACTCACTCACTCGCTCACTCGTAATTTGTATGTCGAGTTCGAGATAGATGTATGTATAGATGATTAAGATCGTTGGGTCAGGTAGTCTGGTGGTCACTTTTTGGTTATGTGAGCCATGTTACGTTTAGAAACAATTTTTTTCTCATCAACTCTCTTCAAATAGATTATAGTCTAGTATGCTAATATCTTGATGAAACACAATGGTCAGTACGTAATGGTGATTGCTAAAATAACCTTATTTCCAGTATACATATTTAGAAATATTTAATTGCGATTTCAGCGTTTTGCTCTATTATCCAAGATAAATATGTATAAAATATAGATACAAATATAGTAAGGGGACGTCGTTTTGAAATTAATTTCTGATATATTAAGAATATTGGCCATTGTTTTTCGTTTGATAGTGATATGAAGACTACAACTTTTTGTAGAAAAATTTGCAAGAGGACTGACAACACATAGGCTTTCAAAATCATCTGTATCATAAGATGAAAAGGGCCCTTTTTTAAAAACCCAGTTTAATTTAACGACTGTCAGTCCTTTTGTAATAACAATGTCCTGAGCATAGTAGCCCTATAACCATAGTGTAGCTAACCGGCTTGTCCCCATGTGTGACTAACGCAGCGCCGCTGGTGTCGGGCCGGCTGCCGTACGCGCCGCCCAAGTACTACCAGCCCATGCTAGCCACCGCTAACGACCTTATAGGTAAATATCTAATACGCACCAACACTACTAGTATCCCGCGTGCACTCGGTCACAGTGATTTATGCAGGCTCCGTATATAAAATTTAGGTAATCGTCCTAATGTACGTAACCGCCTCATAAAAACTAAATTGAAGAATAACTAGCTACTATCTGTTTACACACGTGACTTAGTACCTGCTGAGATTTTTGTTTTTGTCTCCTTCTTTTTATGCATAACAGAACGAGATAAATTTACTTCATGTAAACACAATACCAACAACACCATTAGTAGGAGAGTTCTATCGCAGTAACTTGTCCGGATGGAGATCAACAGTCTTACCTATTTATACTGCCAAAGTGACAATGTCCTGTTCCAGTCTGAAAAGTAGAGTTGACGGTAAACTTTCCCAATAGGTCTAACATCCAAGTCACAAGACACCAATGCTAGGTGTACATCTATAATGTCTATAGGCCATGGTTGTATCTTACCTCCCAAAAAGCCGTGTGCTTGTTCGTTGTATTATCTATAACTTTGTCTTGTTACGCTGTTGTTGTAACGACATTCTCTGGTTATTATTTGCAGTAGAATATCCTTTTGGCACACTTTTTTCTTATCACATTTTTTGATTGATGCTGACTTATTGGACACATAATTTTTTTTGCTCACCCTGCATATGTCTTTGACCGTCTGCACATATACCGTTGAAATTAAAAGTATTCGGATTTGCATTAAATTTTGACGACACTGCATCTAAATTTACAAATTGAAAACCTATCTCGCGTACATTCGGAAACCTTTAATAACCTTTTATTCATACGTGTGGTCATATTCGCACTGTAGATTTTTGTTTGTTTCTTTCATATAAATAAAGATAAGATACGTATTCAAAACCTAGATGAATGTTTACAAAACATAGTATTTTGTTTCTTGTGTAAAAGAACAGTTAGGAAGAGGAAGTGTAGCTCAAGTATTTGATGTGATAGAGTAGTTTTCTAATCAGACTAGTAATGTTTGTGTCTCTTATAAGTTTTTTTTATTTATACTTGTTTATTGCATACGTTCAAAAAAGTTTTTCTTTAGTCATTAGTATTTTAAAATCATGGTTTAAGTAAACATCTCGAATATTTTTAATTTCATTGCATATTATAAGCTATTTATGTTGAGGCATTTTAAAAGACTTTAAACTTTAATTTCTATTAGTTGATCTAAAAGTTTGTCTATTTATCAATTTTCATGTAGATTATATTCGGCGTTGAAATGTAATAATGATAGCAAACTTTTAAATATTTTTGTCTCTTTTGTATTTTAAATACCAGTGTCATAAAAATATAATTTTGCCTGCTTTTAAAACCATCAACACCAAATTCAAAATGTCTTGGAATTCTTTAAGTATATTTTCTACTTATAATATGACTAACATCCTTGACACTAAATTGAACTTGTGCTTAGCACCGCCTTTGTATTTTATCAATCCGCATGCTTTTGGCAAGAGTCACCTTAAAATAATATTTATTTTTGATTTATACGTGCTCATTTTGACAGCAGCTGCTGATGCTAGAAAATCTCTAAAAAATTAAGCCACAATGTTTTCAAATACACATCCCATAAATATATTTTTACAATTATTGTTATTTTTACGATAAAACTTTCAACAAAACGTATTTATATTTATACAAACTGATGTCGTATATGTTATGTCCATAGATTCACTTTTACTATACCTTCTCACTTAGCTTGATTGCTTTCATATGCTTACAAAAGAAATACAACTATGTATATCTGTGTGCGTGTGTGTTGTTTTCATTATGAAGTTAAACTTGCCAAAAGTTAATCAACCTAGCGATCACTACTTTGTGGCAATAAACGAATTTTAAGTACGTCATTTACATTTTTTATGCTATTTCATTCGTTAGTGTGTATCAATAAATAAGCAGATGTTGAACACAAAGAAAGAATTGGTGTTCATTCACTTGAACATTGGAATAGTTTTAAAGTAATGCTGTTGATATAGTCAACAGAAATAATTTTTAATGATTTTTGTAATATAAGAAAATGTATAGAAGGCAGCGAATCAAACTTTCCAAAAATATCTTACCATTCAATAAAACATAAGATGCATTTTTATTAGAAAAGTCCTTTCCTGAGGCACTCAAGAAACGAAGGCAACTTTGCCGTTCGACTGAAAAGACGAATTTTCTTTTTATCAATTAAAGGATCAGTTTTAGACAACCACTTATGTCTTATAAAACCGATAACACAAAGTTCTTCCTAAAATTTCCAGCACAACAGCAAGCTCTTCAGTCGTCAGTGAACCCACTGAATCAGCCGATGGGTTCGTTCGGCTTAGGTCTGGGTCTAGGCACTCCACTACAGCCTGGGCTGGCAACACAGAATCTCGGACTGCAGCAGAACTTAGGTCTGGCCTCACAGAATCTAGCTCTCAATCAAAACCTAATGGGACAGAACATTGGACAGAATCTAGGTAATCATTTGTTGTTAAAAACGTTTTTGTTGTCATTTTAAATTTCTATACATACTAGTTGTTCGAAATACTGAAATAAAATAGTTATAAGATAATTACAATACAAGAACTCTTTATTGTGCACCAAATACAGAGAAATTACAAATACGTCAAAATAACTTAAAATAAGAAGATACACAAATTATTAGTAATTATCCACAGTTTTACCGGTCTAAAAATGTTTTAAAGTTTTAAATTAGATCTGTTTCAAGTAGGTTTTCTGTGAATCCCAGGGTTTTATAAATATTTCTCTAGTTAGTATGAATTAAGATAACATATTTTCACGCTAAGGTCTTTCCGGGTTTGGCAGGGAGTATTGTGTACCAAGTGTCACAATCCTTGTAGACCTGCGCGCCTAACTGCATTCTCCTTCATTATTCTTTTCATAGAAACACACCGGGTTTGCGTATCTGAACTGTAGATAAAAAAGTTTGAATTGTAATTGTAGTTGTGTATATGTGTAAAGTTTTGGAGCGTAACAGCACGTGTGATGTCAGGTCTGGGCGGCGGCGGAGGGTGGGTGGGCCGCGAGCTGGAGCAGCTGGTGGCGCAGCGGGCCGTGCACCACGCGCTGCAGCGGAGGCACGATGGTCCGTACACACGCACACATCCGCGCCTGCGCACACGCACATACACATACACACAAATACAGTCTGGACGTTATAAACCAGTCATTTATTTATTTAATGAAGATATTCCTAAACACTTTAATTAAGTATGTTTTATTTTATTTTTATGTTTAATTTTCTTCTTTCGGTCTATATACTTGCATATTACAGGAATTTAATTTATAATATCAAACTGTAATTTTTACCGAAAAATCTATTTTTTTAACATACAAAAAATATGACACATTATGACGGGGTTTAAACATTACAAAAATGTATTTAAGATAATGCATTCACTTAAAAATCGAATATATACACATATATAAATTCCATTATAAAAACTCGTATTATTTTCAGGACTGGCAAACGTCAACTCAACAGGGTCTTCTCAACCAAGCACGCCCAATAAAAGCCAGTCTTACAGCGAGTACATGATGACGTTGCAGAACAAACTAGCCTCTATTTCAAACAGCGTAAGTTAAATTTTTAATTACTTTGGTTTTGCTAAATGAGTGTAGCACTTGTAAATAAACTACTTTCATCGACTTCAAATTCTTATATTAATTTTTTGAAAGTCCGTCTGTCCAAAAAAGAAAGGATTTGGTATCTGAAACATTCTATATGTTGGATTAGATAAAATCTACATCCTATGTTTTGGTTTCGAGCGCGGAAATTTACTCTTTTTTTTATTCGTGCTATATCACTACATACTTTGTATAGTTTACGAAAATTTATGTATAATAAGCCTTATTTTTAGGAGCCTTATTTTATGAATGAGAAAAATAAAATGTATGTAAAATGAGAATAATCTTCGTATATGCTTTAAAAATGCAACATCGTCTATTCACTTCATTATTTACCTTATTTACACTTAGACAAAAATCATATTAGATGTCTACATGTTCTACCTTTAGTTGAATAGGTCCAGTTAACTTAACCGACTTGAAAATCTATATTTTTGATTGTATTGCTTGTTCTTGTATTATTGTGATCAGCTTATGCGATAGAATCTATTAATTTATGGTAATAACGTAAATGATAATCGATTGATGCATATACCTTAATAATAAAAACCAATTGATTGATTTAAAGTAAAATTTTATAAAAAAATTAGAAATGCTAACCCATAACCTAATGTCAATCTGCTCAAATGTTTTGAGCTAATATTCCCTTAGTTGTGTTTCCTCTACTCTCCTTGGTATTAGCTATGTATAAAATCACTATCGCACATTATTATGTTGATTTAAAATTAATTGGCTACAATCCTGAATTTTTAGATTTGTGTTATCATTATCCAATACACCTCTTCATATGTTTTTGATTGTGAAAACTTTAAACACAGTGTCAGCATGAAAAAAACCAACACCATTTTTTAAAATAAATTATAAATATTATTCGAATCCACGATCATTTCTATTCGTATATTTACACATTTATATTTAACTCAAAGAAAAGCTTTTAAAAGAGATGACAAATGACAAAAAAATAACAACTGAATTGCGGACGTCCTCCTTTTCTCTGAAATGAGAAAGGAAAACAACAAAAAAAAAAGATGTCAATGAGCAACTATTGACTCAGGGTCCCGTGTCACCCCAGTCTCCACTGGAGTACAGCCCGGCATTGTCGCCGACGCAGCGACCGCCGAGATCAGCATCACATCTCAAGGTATTCAAAATACGCTTGTGCCATTATATGAGGCACAAAGACCCGCCATTGCTTTATAACGTTAAGTGTACAAGGATACGGGAAAATGTGGTGTAACGATCACGGATGTGCATGTTAAATCACAAAGTTGTTAAGCTTTTTATTGTGTTGCTTTCTGTTGTTTTATACATTGTTAATAACTTTAAGGTCTTTATTTTAATAAACCTAAATCCTGTCCCAACTAAAACCTTTTTCCTAACTATTTATGGTAAGTCTTAAACTAATCCGTTAAATGTGCTTATCCGTTATAAAAGTATGAAATTATTGAAATTTTTAAATGATAATTTTTCTATTTTGTGGTACAGGCTTTTTTTAACGAAGTGTATTATAATATCTCATTCCCGTGTTCCAATACTTACTAGTTCTTTGTCATTTAATTTATTTTGAAATAAATTAAATCAATTGGAAGGTTTGTCGAAGGTTTGAAAGAAGCCGGTTTGAGAAATGTATTGTCAATATATCGCTTACATCTGAATAGACTTATAAAGATTATTAAATTTTTTTATTGATTTTGGTTACTGGATGTTGGACAACAGGAAAAATATTGACAGGTTCCCGGCAAGGATTCTAGAATTATTATTTTATCTAGGTGTCTTCACTATTGTTTCGACGTTGTACCATATGTTCCTTAAGCAGTTTTAGATTAATTCGTCTTGTAATTGCGAAATTAGATTATTTCACTAAACGATCCTAAAAAAAATCAACTCTTCCATGTTGTTAGTACATACAGCTATAACTGAATTATTGAGGTTCAGCTTCGAACTTTCAGTTCGATTTTTGATTCTTTCATAAAACAGGTATTAACAGGTTTCAAAATAAATAAATAGACACATCTTTCACAAAGAATATGTTCAGCAATAAATGCGTTCACTACAATGTAAGAGGGCCTCTATAATTGACGAATGTGTAGAAAGTAGGACCAACGTCGTGTTGCTACGCATGTCCTATACTTTGGAAAAATGTCAGAGATATATTATGTAAAGACATAATTATGATTGTACTGTCCAGTTACAGCGAGAAAGCGTAGATGCAGCGGAAGCAGTACGTCGGGGAGAGGAGGGGCTCGTCGGGGGAGAGGGGCCGGAGGTGGAGGGGCCGGACGGGCACGCCGCGAGGCTGGCACATCTCGACCACGAGCTCAGCAAGATTAGTTTACATTACAAGACTGCACCCGCCAAGGTACCACACCAATACATAAGTACATATCTTCGATTCAAGTTCCTTGCACTGTAGGCAGAGAGTATATAGTGCCAAATGTCACAATCCTTGCAGCCCTACCTAGCTTCCTCCATATTTATTCATCGTTTTATAGGCCGGTTTCGGAGGATTTTTACACCACTCTCGGATAAAACCTGAGGGATGTTAAATATTCGGCCGGAAAATCTAAAAAAAGGTCGTGTTATTTATATTTTGTTTAATGATATTGCAATAATATATTATTTGTATATTTTCAGGATGTATATAGTGAAGAACATAGTGTGGTGGAACATGATATGTTAGAAACAACAATGAATGATACAGCAGTGAATACGTTTGGAGAAGGTAAGCTTTCAGGAAATCATCGACTTAAAAAGGAACAGCTAGATTTCTTCCCAAAAGCGATTGACCCTTTTTTATTTCATGTTCGGTCATCTCAAAATTAAATATTTGGTTGTCGAACTATTTCTACACCTGATTTTACACCGCTGCTTGCTGGAAATAGTTATTATTTCCTTTGAAATGTTTTACGTCATTAATTTTCATTATTTTCGATCATGGATTAAATTTAGGCTTCGAAAGATCCTTATGCTGAAAAAAAAATCTTTTCCGCTGGAATCGGATTATAATCACTTTTTAGCCGTTGCGACGTGAAAGATAGATGGACAAAAATACTTTCGCTATTATAATATTAGTATGAATGTCGTCTACCTCCTGGGTTTTTGGTACAACTCGTAAAATAAATAAATTTTTTTTCAGCTAGGAAATGAATTTATAATTTCGTAATCACTTCCCTTCAACAAGTTGGTTGTTTATAATCAATCAATATCTCTCGATTTAGCTATTTATTTATGTGTAATAAGCGTGTGTGTATGTGATTATTACGTTTGCAGAGGTGGGTGAGAGCGGCGGCGG
>NJDD01001218.1:79836-94150 GCA_002245505.1 Calephelis nemesis | reverse complement strand
CCCTGAAAAATTTGCATTTTCGACTTGTTAAGTTATTCACGCCTGGTACGGATATATAATGTGGTGCTCAAAAGGGAACAATAGATTAAATTTCACTTCATTCCCCATTGAGCACCTACACTGCGATAGCTTCTAGTGATGGGTAGTATAATAAAAAAATACAATTGACTGTTGTCATATTTAAATAAAAACAACCGTAATTAACATAAAAGCTTACTTTAATCAATTAATCTGAAACAGTAAAACTTTACTTGTATAATATACATAATGTAAGTGTTATTAAGAAATATTATTTAAAAAAACAATAACCGCCTTATTAATAAACATGGCGTAAAGTACTCTAAGGTTCAACCTGGTATTATGGTCTTCGTCTCAATGTGATACAGACTATAATATCAACATAATTTTACTCCTACGTTAGTCCGTGTTTATTAATAAATAAATAAATAATAAAGACTACTTGAGCGTAGAAACGGTTGCTGTGAGTAATCTGATTTCTAAGTAATAATTAATTATAAAGAGTTTATAATTAATTATTACTTTTTTTATTCTAGGGTCGGGCAGTAAAATTAAAAAGTATTTTTTAATATTTTTATAGAAAATATCAGATTGTGCGACTTTCGGGCGCACTCAGTGTCGTCAATTAAGATTCATTTATATAGAAATTATCGACTCAATGACTTATCAGAAGTTATTTGATGTCCCTGAGTTTTTTTAAATGGCTAATTAATATGTTGCTAACCACGACGTTTTCAACTTCACCGGACTATAACCGTCCCTGAGCGCAGCCGTTAGTCTTTTCAGCTAGTCGTGGTTATCTGCCTGCTCCAACAAGGATAAGGGCGTAAAGATACCT
The DNA here is from genome assembly GCA_002245505.1 of Calephelis nemesis. Lineage (NCBI taxonomy): Eukaryota > Metazoa > Arthropoda > Insecta > Lepidoptera > Riodinidae > Calephelis > Calephelis nemesis. Next base: position 93,294 of record NJDD01001218.1, on the reverse strand, counting down.
TTTTTTTAAATAAAAGTAATTTTTAATATTTTTATAGAAACTATCAGATCGTGCGACTTAGGCGCACTTAGTGTCGTCAATTAAGATTCATTTATATAGAAAATATCGACTTAATGACTTATCAGAAGTTATTTGATGTCCCTTAGTTTTTTTTTAAATGGCTAATACTTTTTTAAATAAAGAAACAAAATAATCGTAGCGTATATTAAGAACCTTCATCATAAGGAAATAATAATGGGAACAATGTTTTTATGGAAAAAATATTCAAAATGATCACACATTAAAAAAAGAATATAAAAATACGGTTACACTGACGCCGTAACTTGTAATCTCAACAATGAAAAACCGTACTCAGGTCATTTGAATAACGAAGGGAATTTTAATTATTAAAATTTTGATAAGATAGTTAATTAAAGCGTGGAGTTTGAAATTATGTGCCATCGAGTAGCGGTGCGGGTGGGGCTGCCAACTATCTACAAAAAAATTAATGGTAATAACTGTCGGAGCAAAAATGTAACAAATATATAAAAGTAGCTGTTGCTCGCGTGGTCCAAAAGGGATAAAAACTATCCTATGTGTTAATCCAAGTTACCCTCTATGTGTGCTAAATATCATGAAAATCGGTTCAGCAGTTTTTTGCGTCAAGGAGTAATAAACAAACATACAAACTTTCGCATTCATAATATTAGTTAATAAGATTGTTGACGCCATGAGAGAAAAATTTTCTACTTTTTTCGTAATTATTGAATTTTATGTAACTTCGTATTGAGCAAAATTTTTAACAAATTTGGTGGCATTTTGTACAATTTTGTTTATTTGTAGTGCACAAGTGAAGTACACAAGATGAAATGGGTGTATCACGTACCTATTTTGGCTTTGCTGCCAAATCTCACTAAATTAGCTTGAGTAAGGAGGCTACCTGCGACCTTATACTTAAAACCCTGACAGACGTAACTTTCATGAGTAATTTTGTATACTTAAAACCCACCAATGCCAAAAACTAAGGAAATTAACACACACGTAAAATAGTTAATTGCATATTTGACAGTTTGAGGACATTATTTAAAATATATATACAAGCTTATTTCATAGAACGTAAAATTTTATTTTATCAAACAAAGCGTTAGGATGATATTCCATGATCAAATCATTCGGTTTTTATGCGAAGGTCAAGATTGTGACATTTTGCACACGATGGTCTGCCTACTTTGACCTAAATCTAAGTAAAAAAGGCGTCAATTATTTTATAAATATGTATAGAATCAAATATTCTTAGCTTATCATATTTAAGTTGATTAAATGGTTACGTAAAATTTTTTCTGTGATATTTTTTATATTTAAAGAACACCTCCGACATAAATAATAGCCGTTCGAAATCCTTTTTAGTTCAATACATTTTAAATATTTTTTTCTTCTTCGTTCTTTCTACCTGTACTTTAGCGAACTTACAATTATTATACCTGCTACAAATTGTATATTGAGTAGTATAGTTATGGTACTATATTAAGTATCTGTTACTTTAAAATTTGTAGAAATTAACCCTCAGGGCTCAGGGTCAGGTCAGGTCAGCTCAAGGCAAGTGTTAAAATAAAAATACCTAGTGAAATGTGAAACAGATTAATGTCTAATATAAATGTAAGTTTCATATGTAACGATTTCTTTAAACATGTAAGCCAACATAGAGTGCAAATAATGTAATCCGTAAGCTACATTAAGTAACATGTTTTATAAGTAATTTTTGACGTTCAGCAACTACTCGTTTGAAATAGATGTTTTTTCTTCGTTACGACGTCAGGGCGCACCACTATCGTGTTCCGGATAGACAAATGAACAGCTTGTAAACACACGTCTGGAAAAGACTTATATCCCTATCTTTAGATCGAAAACGCATGATTGTTATTAGTTTATAGGATGTGTATATTTCTTAATTTATAAAGCCAGTCTATTTGTTGTTTGTCAATGTAAAAAGCCCTAAGATTTTGACAGCTGTGTAGTGGCAACCCTAGCATTGTGCTATGTACATACCCACGTATTAACTGATAAGGAAAAATCGTAACATTGTGGTAAAGTTAAGCTTAATAATACCTAATAAACTCACTAATTAGATTTCATTGTCTTTCTAACCGACTGTGGAAGCATTCAGACCATATGCAAATAGAACTATTAGCACTTTTTTATAAAAACTGGGGAAAACATAAATCATGTGACATAACAGCTAAACTTCCCATTAAGATTTGCACCGCTGTAGCACAATTCGAATAGATTTCATCTGCTCATGGTGAAACTTCATCATTGTTATTTAAAGCCTGTAAACTTCCAATGTGACTTTGATTTTAGGTTGTTTATCATTTTAAGGGCATGACACCGCCAACCTTATAGCATATTTTTGGTAGTGAAAACTTCTTTAACAGCGTTGCGCATATTTTTGAAAGGGTAAAAACTTCTAAACTCGCGTGAGATTGTCAGATTGAAAGTTCGTAAGACGGCGCAGGGCGCTTGCGCGAATAAGATGGCTCAGGGCGCTTGCGGGAATGTTCGTGTTGTCATGTTTGTGTACGATAGCGCAATAAATGAATATTGTATTCTACCACATAAATGATTTACTTAATACACCTTTAATACTGATAATTAAATCAATTCGTGCAAAATTATTCCCTAACCATTCCAAAATACAAAAAATGCACAACGTTAACCTTCAAGTGTTCACTTCTGCCGGCGCTCCCGGAGTGCAACCCGTCGTTTTTTTAAATAGAACCTTTTCGTTACTTTTCATAATGGTAGGTATTATTTATCTTTATCTATAGAGTAGCAATAATAATAAAAATTGCTCACACTTCAGAAACTAACTTGTCCCGATTTTTACTACTGAACCGATAAGTTAGTAAAATAGTTTTTCAATTGGTTAAACTCTTCTGTAGTTATTAGATACCCTATTTTCTAATCAGTCGCCAGTTTTAGTACTTCAATCACGTCATTACGTTCACTATCAGTTGCTATAGACTGCGTTCGATAATTGACATATGGAAATCTATAGCGTTTAGATCTAAAAAATAGTTCTCTTAGTTACCAGTAGAGGCGCTGTTCAAAGTTTTCATACAAATATTTTAAGGAGACGCTGGCGAGTACAGCACCGTAAACTTAAAGTGTGCCTTCTAATTTTTACAGTTTTTTTTATAGTAGGCACTAAGACTAATCTATTGTGAACATATCTTAATACTTACACGTGGGGATTAATTATGTAAATAGGCGGCAACTTAAAATTTGCTTATCATTCAATCTGTATGTAAATAATTTGGTATGTGTACGCAGCATGTTGTATTACCGGAATAAAATAAGTTGAAATGAGTTCATTGGAATTACGATATAACCTTCAACCCCAGCTTTATCCGTCCACGGTAGGTATTGCAATGTGTTGCATAAAAATCTGTTCGATTTCAAAAAACTTCACTATGTAAAATTTAAGATTTGATAAAAACTCTGAATTGTTTTTGAATTGTCAATGGCTTTGATGTTATTGACGTTAAATTTTCCATATTAACCTAAACGAACCTGTTTTTGAAACTTACAAAATCGCTGTAGGTAAAAAATAAAAATACCTTCATAATTCGTGAAGAGGTAGGCAGAGGCACAACCAGGGAACCCCCGACTATCCGAAGACAATAAGTCCCACAATGTGATAGGTGGCAAGCCTATCGCCAACCGGACACATAGCCGATCCCCAGCAACATTTTTTTTTATTAGAAAAATTGGAAAAACCATATTTTCTGTTTGTTGCTCAGCCCTGGAATCGAACCCGAGAACTCATGAAGACCGCTAGACCACAGAGGCGACAATCTCTGTGAAATGTGAAAGTGACCTTTGACTGACACGTTTAGGCTCATTACATTCAGTAATAATTACTGTGATAAACAAGAAATCAAACAGAATATTTTGGATTTTGAAGCGTCCTTTTAACCCGTCTTCATAATTTCTCTGAAAGTATCTAAAGTATACACAGCTCCTTTACAAATTTCTATTGTATATATATAACGGTAATTATGTTAATTTAGTAAAATTAACGATGCATTTCAAATGTTTCGCTTGATATTCGCAATTATATTTGCAAAACAAAATCTAAGTAATTAAATCAAAGTGAAATCTTTGTTAAATTTTTAATTTTAATAGGCTGACTTGTATAATTTGCTTAATGAGTCTTGATTTTGAAAAGTATGAAACTCAGGTGGGTGGGTAATTTTTATTTACATTCATTGCAAACAACGATTAATAACGATGTGACAAAATTTGTAACGGCCAAGAATTAAGCTGCGAGTTGTCGTTAGTAGTTTATTTATCTGTACACCAAGTCTACTTATTTCATTTATTACTTTCCTTTTACGGGTTGGCTGGAAGAAATTTCTTTTATTAAAGATAAGCTCGCCTTTTGTACTTTGTTTTTTTTTTTACTTTTAAGCATTTTTTGTAATATCAGTTGTGTACAATAAAGAGTTAATAATAATACAAATCACACAACTGGAACAAACTCTACATCGCGTTATTACAGTTATTTTGTCCTGTAACCAATATACTTACACATATACTTATACATTGACAACAAATGTTTCTGTTCTAGACATAAGTATCTAAACTTCCTTGGTTCCAACCCCCTCAACTTGCGCATCAGAGATCGTGCATATAATAGATGCCCATGACAGAAATCAAACCCGAACCCCATACATATTTAATATCTATTTGTGAAGTTTCGAAATACCTAAAAATTAAGACATTTACTATCAATAAATATCTCTGGACAAAATAAAGACAAATTGTTCTAACCGAAACTCATCAGCAAATTTTAGGTAAAAAAAGGTAAAAAAAATAGAAATACGTTGAAGCGTGTATTAGTTAAGACTGAAAGTGATAAAATAGCACCAAAAACGCCGTGTTGGTTTTGGTCCTGTGGCAGAATAGACTCCTCTCTTCCAGGCAGCTCGTAAAGGGCGAGGACTGGTTAAAATATAGATCTACTGTGGTCTCTGCCGCGACTTGACCAGATATCCACCACCTAACCTATTTCTGGTGCCATAATGACTTGATCATGATTCGCTTAAGAAGATAGGGTAGCCGGTAGTCTGATCATCACGTAAATAGGCGCCCCTGGCGAGAATGCAACCCAAGTAAAACGAATCGGTTACGAGAGACGCTAAATATAAGAATCAAATAATATATTTGCAGTTAATTGACAAAATATTGCCATTTGAAATATAATTGAAATTAAATTGTTTTTTTGATGCCCAGGTTGCTTACGGTCTTAATGTTTAGATCATTTGCCAAGAGTCTAGCAGCTATTTTTTATAAGAATCTTCTCGTGAGAATAACCAACACGACAAAAAAAAAGGGTATCGTATAACGTTGTGCAATTTTGTTATTTTGGAATGGCTAGGGAATAATTTTGCACAAAATGCCCTAATTATCAATATTAAAGTACTATCATTTATGTGGTAGAATACAATATTTATTTATTGCGCTATCGTACACAAACACGACAACACGAACACTCGCGTAATCGCCCTGCGCCGTCTTACGCATTTTCGTCTTACTAAATTTCAGGTCACGGGTTTACGCGAGTAACACTAGACTAGTGCCTGATGCGAGTTTAGATTTTTTTACCCATTCCAAGAAAAGTGCGCAACGCCGCTAAAGAAATTTTCACTTCAAAAATAATTAGTAAAATTGGTCTAACCGTTCAGGCTTGAAGTGATGACCACGCGAAATGGCAATTCATATATTTGTATACAGCTTGTATGACTTGTTTCAGGTAAACAATAAATTTGAATATGAATTTGAAAATATTATCATCTTTATTAAAATCTATTCATTACGAGATTACCATGCCATGGTGGAACTAATGAATTTACGAGACTCCGCTAGGTGTTATCTAAATTTAATTTTAAAAATAAAATAAAATGTATTATTTTTATCTTAAAGTCTCCACTGTTCGTGTTATGCGTTATATAAGATAAATATAATTATTTCCTATTATTCCGTTTCTCCATATGCAAGTAGATAATAATAATGAGCTCTAATTAGAAGACATCTTTTCTATCCGATGTAAATTAATGGGAATGCCAAAATAAAGTAAATAATATAGTAATATCTTATCTATAGGTTTTAATTAAGAGTAATAATTAATAGAGTTATTTGATTGCTTCGTTACTCATTTATGGATTTTGTTCTATTTTCCACTTTGTAGCTCATTCTTCGGAAGTTACCTATTTAGATGTTTCGTTAATAGTTGATACTAAAAAACTGTTTTCTACAGTTTCTATAGATGGCTCTTGGCAAAATTTCACACACACTGTAATTAGGTATATAGATCAATATTTTTACACTGTATGTGAAAATATTTAAGTTATTTTAATACATTCATACAAATATTGTAAATACGAAAGTCTGTTTGTCTGTTGCTAAACCGCAGAACCAATTTTAATAAAATTCGATATATGTAAATAGCTAAAGATCCGAGTTTCAAATAATATAAAGTGATGAAAGTTTCGTAAATGTTCTTGTTTGACGAACTCGTGTGAAAACCGCTAGGTAACTAATTAAAGACGTTTTTGTTAAACGTGTAAATTAATTCCTTAAAAATCATTTAAACGGAATATGTGTACGTAAATCTTTAAAATTTTAGAATTAAGGTGCTCTATTGTAAACGTATTTTATATGCATTTAAACAACATTTTTAATTTTCATTTAAAGACAAAAGTATGATACTAGGAGGAAATAACTTTGCCAAAGGAGCATTGGTAACGTTAAACCATTTTGAATAAAATGCAAATCAAATTCTGTTTGTACTTTAGCCGCACTTTAGGTTTTAATGTCTTAACTTTTTTGAGTTCGACACGGGTGCTAGCATCTGCCACTAGCCAATTTTAAATATGCATCAAGTTATATGATATAACAAAATCTAGCTAAAATTATTCAAAATTAGTAATTAGTCGTCATAGAAAGACATATCAATGTCTTTAGAAAAGCGGATGCCTTCTTACTTAATCTGAAGGCTCGATAAGTGAGATTTGGAAGGAACGGGGAAATACACGACACACAAATTTCTTCACAGATATTTCACTTGTGCACTATAACTAAACTAATTTTTACATGTTAATAAAAATGAACAAACGACCAGTTTATAATATAAACACCATAAACACGAATATTCAATAGTTAAGAAAAAAACTGCTATCATATTTTCACTCGATTGCGCCAAAATTCAGTTTTAGTTTTTTTTTAAGGTTAATTTGCTCCTTTCTGGAGCCGGCTAAGACCTTTCGGCCATGCTGCCAAGTCTTCCGTAATATTAAAATATTCTTTTTCGTATTAAAATTTTAAAATCATTTCTTCAGTTTCTGAACATACTGTCTTCCCCTTTTTAAAAGTCATTTCCTTCACTAATACAAAGGTTATTTGAGTCCGTCTTTAGTTTTAATTTCTTGCAATTTATATATTTGTTAATTTGTTTTATAGTACGTCACATCCTTAAATTATGATTATTTTCACGCAAATTATAAAACCAAAATTCTGAACACCAAAATCATCTTCTTTCATGATGGCGCCAAAACTTCTACGTCAGTGCATAAAGTATTTTTATTATTATTATTTTTAACTTTATACTTTATATTAGTCTTATATTATGTCATAAACTCATATCATATTTCATGTCTTTTTCCCGTTTCGTTTTCAATTTTCTTTCTTGTTCAGGCCTCTGCCTCTTCTGTCGTGATAAAACACTACAATAGTCTTTCACTGTTACAGTTTATTTACTAAATTACATTTACACACACATAAGTAATATTTACACTTTAATTCATTTACAAATTATACATTTTTACATTAGATTACACAATTTTAGCTTAGAGATTGGAGGGAACCCTCGAAAAGCGCGCCTTCCCCCTCAGCCCGTTCCCGCCAACCTTTAGTTTTTTTTTAAGTTTATTTGCCCCTTTCTGGGGCCGGCTAAGACCTTTAGGCCATGCTGCCACGTCTTCCGTATTAATTATTTCTTCATTAGTCGAATGTCTTCCGTATTAATATTTCTTATACAGTCATTGGTAACTATTTACAAAGTCACGTCAGGCTCTTGAGTAAAGCGGTGGTTACTTTACACAAGCTCATTTTGGAGATTTGGCGGCAGCGAGGAAATTTACGATACACTAATTTCTTCATGATTATTTCATTTGTACACGTTCACTGAACAAAACTAAAGTAATTCCCACCCAAATTAACTAATTTCACTCAGTATAAACACAAAATTCAATAATTATGAAAAAATACGACCATCTTCATTCACGATGGCGCCAAAACTCCAGTTTTTTTAAATTAATTTGCCCCTCTCTGGGGCCGGCTAAGACTTTTAGGCCATGCTGCCACGTCTTCCGTATTGATTATTTCTTCATTAGTCACATGTCTTCCGTATTAATTATTCTCATACAGTCATTGGTCACTATTAACAAAGTCACGCCAGGCTCTTGAGTAAAGCGGTGGTAACTTTACGCAAGCTCACTTTGGGAGATTTGGCGGCATCGGTTAAATTCACGATACACTAATTTCTTCATGATTATTTCATTTGTGCACGTTCACTGAACAAAACTAAACTAATTCCAACCTAAATTAACTAATTCCACTCAATGTAAACACGAAAATCAATCATTATGAAAAGGTACGACCATTAAGTTTTTTAAGAATAATCTTTAAGAATAATAATTTTGGCCATGTTGCCTCTTTTGCCGTTCCACATATTTCTTATCATTGTTGGAAATTTTCATGTTTAACATCATTATTTTTTTCAAAGTCAGTAGTTATCGTAGTAAATCATGTCAGGGGTTAGGTAAAGCGGTAGCGTTCTTACCTAAGCTCATTGGATGAGATTTGTCAGCAAAGAGAAAATACATGATACAAGGTTGTATTCTTGGATACTTCAGTTGTGCATTTCAAATTGTACAATTATATACTTAACACCAAAGTTAAATCATTTTACTTAATATATACATAAAGATGTATATAAAAAAATGAATCCATTTTATCTTTCGATTATGCCAAATCTCCAGTTTTGGTTTGATGTTTGAGATTTAAGTCAGGGCTTAACTTTCGATTGTGAACACATCATTAGTGTCTTAACTATTATAAATAGTCAAATCAAATGACATAAAAAATGTTGTTGTTTGTTCCCATAAAGACTATTGTCATTTGCCATAGACGTTAAAAAAATACCGTTACCTTATTTTAATTACCCTTATCTCATGAATAACGTAGCTCCGTACAAACGTTACAAAGTCTACTTAAATGGACCCGCTTTTAATGAAATTAACTTGCAAATACACTTCCTTTGGCACGGAATATTGAAGCTATTAATTAAATATACAATTACGGATATGGATACGACAAAGAACTGATCGGCCATAACACAGACAACGTTTGTTAGAAGTTTAATGATATACACCATATTATGGGTTTTTTAATCCATAATAGTATGAGGCTCTACGACCTATACGAGACATTTCCGTTATTTACTGGACACAGTTTCCAGTAGCGACTCCTTCAAAACAATTCCTTATAAAGGCCTTCTAGAAGTTTCTATAATCTTAAAGCCGGTAACTGTGAATACGTTGATATTACAGCAGCTAGGTGGCAATGCCTATAACTAGGTAGGTCAGGTGATCCGATGGATGGCTTCAATACAAACATATATTATAAGTACGTCTGTCTGCCTCTGGGATCGACCGTTAGACCACAGAGGTCAGGTGGTCTAACGGTCCGGCGTCAGACTTGAGGACCCGGGTTCGATTCTCGGGTCGGGCCACAAAAAACTTTCTATTAAAAAATACCCGACTGGCTTGCCACCAATCAAATTGTGGGACTTAGTATCTTCGGTTAGTCGTGGGTGCCTTGGTTGTGCCTCTGCCTCCATCTTCGTGGATACGGGCGTGACAATATTTTTTTTATACGTATGTTTTTAGTGTGTGACAAAGTGATTCTTGGATAGATGCAATTTTGAATGGGGTAGTCAAAAGCTAAAAGATATTTCAAAATGTCATTCAAAAATCCAACTCAAAACTGTAATACATCAAAATCAGCTAATAAAAAAAAATGTAAAAAACAATAAAAATTGATCGGCATTTGTCAACACTAATACACAGAAAAGCTTAAATAAATACCGCACCAAATACAGTAAACACCCAAAAGCTGACAAAAAGCTAAATATCATTAATTGGATAAAAAAATATTTTACTTTGATTGTGAAAAAGAACGGTTGCTCTTTTGGAGAGTAATAGCTGAAAAAAAAATACTAAACGTATTTCAACTAAAAAACATACTGGTTTGGGCTTACGTAATATGCACTCCTAAGATCCCGACCTTAATTTTAAATTACTGTTGGTTATTAGCTAATTATATCCTTGAAAAAAATCATCAAAACATAGCAAACAACAAAATGATTCAAAAGAACTTTGTTTGGATTTCTGCGCAGTTTCAATAAATTATACATTCAATCTTCTCGTAAAAACTTGCCAAAATTCAAACTTAACACCGCTAATACAATAATCTTATTTACCATTATGATAATTATAGTATAAACCAAGGATTAAGCTCTAATTATTTTAATTAAAATATACAATTAACACTTAAAATAATACTAACCAGCGATTAAACAATTCCTTAACAATAAAACAGATATGTGGGTAATTAAATATTTATAATTACATTTAGTAGAGCAACCTGAAGTCGAAAATTAATTAAAGTGTTTACAATTTTCAAGGTTTTCAAATTAAAATTATCAACTGCTTAATTATGAAGCTGATATCTGATGCTACAAATAGTGTGATCCGACACTTATATGGTTAGTTTAATTTAATTAGATTTCCCCTGTTGTTCCGGTTCCCCGTGTAGAATATACCATCTGCTTCCTATTTGGAAGGTCAATAAAGGTATAGGTTAAACGGGCAACAGACAAGAAACGACAAGAACTCTCGTTGTAATGTACTGTGCAGCAACTTGCCTATGTAGATATCGATAGAAGAAGGCGTTACTTAAGTCCACTTCATTCATAGCGCACTATTTTGCCTGTTTTGTCACGCCATAATACGTATACATTTTTTCGACGGAAAATTGCAAATTAAATAATTTTATTTGGATTTATGTAGACATCCATTCTTACTCATTCCAGCCATTATAATAAAGGTGAAAAGAGTTGTGAAAAGTACAAAGTAGCGGGTTGCACATTAGGCTTAACATTTATCATTTCATATAACATGTTTTTAATTGAATACAACTTAGGTACGTATTTAGGTACGAGATAATAACGCAATGTTATGTAGGTACAGGTAGGTTTCTATAAGTCAAAGATACGAAAGTAAAGAACGAAGTAGTCAGTTTTGATAAATGAAGATGGCGTTCTTATCAAAAATAATTTATATTGAATAACTTATAATTAAAATTTATTATGGTTGAATTTCTACTTGATTTTATTTATAATTGTTCCTGGCCAATAGTTTTTGCGGTGTTAAGTATTAATTAAGCAGAATTTTTTTCTTGATTTTGCGAAATATACGATAAATTTAAACAACACGTCTAGACTAAATGACAACCGAACGGCTAATTACAAATATCAAACATAGCCACGTAATTACTAGGAGTAGCTCTGGCCTAACATGCCTAAACTGACGCGCTCTACAACACTACACTTCCCCTCTCGCAAAGTTAGTTAAGTTATTGAAGTTGCACAATTTATTATATATATATTTTTTATAATAATGGAAGGCAAATAAGCAGACGGATTTCCTAATGGTAAGAAGTTCACGCCGCCTAAAAACACCAAATGTAATGGTGCGTTGCCAACCTGAAGCCGGGATGTTAGGCCTCAAGCAAAAGTAAGTTTACGGGCTACCTTGCCCTCCGAATCGGAACACGTCAACGGCGTTGGACGTTATGGCGGCAGGAATAGGTAAGGCGGTGGTACCAATCCGGGCGAGTCGCTGCAAAAGTCTACCACCTAATAGGATGTCACGGTGTTATTGACGTTTAGGCTATGCTCGCCTTTAATATAAATATTTGTATTTAATACTTCAAAAAAAAATTAAATTTAATTACATGTCATTTTTTATAACATTTAAGAAATAAAAAAAAATTACCAACCCACCCTTTTAAAAAGATCTACATAGCTCTATTTTTTATCAAATAAATAATTTAGCTATCGAAGCCTCAAGTTTCATAATATATTATCACTTATATAATATTGTCATTAAACGTATAACATTAATAATGCAAAATAAAAACAAACAAGCAAGCTCAAAGTAATAAGAATTATAATTAACGTTTACAATTAACACAAAATATCTAAAAATACAAAGCTCCGATTAACAATACAATAAAGTAGCAGTTAAGTGGATAATTAAATATTTATAATCACATTATGTAGTAGAGCAACGCTAGGTTGAAAATTAATTAAAGTGTTTATAATTTTCAAGGTTTTCAAATTAAAATTATCAACTGCTTAATTAAGAAGCTGGTATCTGATGCTACAAATTGTGTGATCCAACACTTAAATGGTTTCATTTATTTTAATGTAATTATTTCTGTTTTTGATTAACTATAACAAGGTATGTAGGTACAAGTAAATGTTCTGTTGATTCTTCATTTTTTATAACATTGGAAGGCAAACAAGCAGACGGATTTCCTGATGGTAAGAAATTCAGGGTGCCTAGAGACACCAAAGGTGGTAATGGTGAGTTGCCAACTTGAGGTCGGGATTTGACCTCGAGCAAAAGTAAGTTTACCGGCTACCTTACCCTCCAAACCGGAACACGTCATGACGTTATGGCGGCAGGTATAGGTAAGGCGGTGGTACCAATCCGGGCGAGTCGCTGCGAAACTCATAAGCGAGTAGGAGTCACATAGAAAAAAATCTGTATTTTGTTGTCTTTGTTTCCGTTCTTTTATCTGGCTTTTATTATTAAATTTAAAATATTGAAGTACCACCTCTGTGTTTTAGTGGTACAGGTGTTGGACTTGTTGTTATGAGTTCCAGAATTCGAATCCCGGTTCGGGCAACAAAAAGAAAATTGGATTTTTCCAATTTTCTAATAAAAAAAATGTTGCTCGGGATTGGATAGGTGCCCGTTGGCGATAGGCTTGCCACCTATCACATTGTGGGACTTAGTGTTTTTGGCTAGTCGTAGGTGCCCTAGATGTGCCTCTGCCTACCTCTTCATGGATATGGACATGAAGATACTATTTAAGTACCATTTTTAAGGAATCCTAACGTATGGAGCTCAATTATAGATCAGCCTTGCGAGCCCAGGTCGGTTTAAAAGTTTAGGAGTCCATCGCGGACGAACAACGTGACACGTAATTTATAGATATTTAAGATTACCAACAAGACCACTGGTAGTAAATTACTGTGCAGCTTGCTCCGGTAGAGATCCTCCGCCT
>NJDD01001218.1:32801-62681 GCA_002245505.1 Calephelis nemesis | reverse complement strand
ATGGCAAGACTAGGTATTTGATTACTATTTTTTATTATTTAATTATTATTATTTATACATTAACGTTCGGAAGGGTATTTAAATTTGAACAATGTTGTGTATAATGTAGTTCCCTGGTACCTTCTCCATTTTTATAGAAATCTATTCTTATCGCCTCTGTGGTCTAGCGGTTCAGTTGTTGGACTTGCCTGCATGAGGTCCCGGGTTCGAATCCCGAGTCGGGCAACATAAAGAAAATTCGGTTTTCCGATTTTCTAATAAAAAAAAATGTTGCTCGGGGTAGGATATGTGCTCGGTTGGCGATAGGCTTGCCACCTACCACATTGTGGGACTTAGTATCTCCGGCTAGTCGTGGGTGCCCTGGTTGTGCCTCTGCCTACCCCTTCGGGGATATGGGAGTGAAGATCCTTTTTTTCTATTCTTATCGCTGAATTGTAAAATAGACACTAGCGTATTTACCATTAAATTACGGACAAAATCTTCCTCTATGAGACGAAAATAAAAAATACAAACGGCTCATTTAATTCGCTCGCTAATTAATAGCCTAATCTAGTTAATTAACAAAACGATTTCGCACAACAATAACATAATTTTTAACTATGACTTTACTATCTACGTTTATAATTAAGAGTACCGACGTGCCGTGGGTAAAGAGAAATTTATCCACAATGTAAACTTCATTTTAACCGATTTTTAAAATAAATTTAGACGTTTGACTCCTTTGCTTTGTTTCAGTTTTTCATTTTGTGTATGTTTAATCAATTTATTTGTCAATTTGAACCAAATTTAATTTTTTTAAAGAGTCTACTTTAGAGGTAGTCCCATTGCCACGAAAAAATATTTTTTTATGTCGCGATAAAATGAAAGTAGAGTAATTTTTTTGCACTTTTACTGCGCTTTGTTAAGCTTTATCGAAGCTTACTGTACTACCAGATATTTTCCCTTTTATTTTCTTTCGTAGTAATAATTATAAAAATGCAACCGATGCATTTTATATATATTTTTGGATATACCTATGTGTAATAAGAAGACAAATATGAGACTTGCTTTTTAGCGGTACCTAACAAACATTACCTTACCTTTTTCTGTTTAAATCGGAACTCCACAACAGCAAACACTGACATAGTACTTACAAGACGCCTGAGACAGTCGTACTAATTTCAAAGAGGTATAGTAATACTTCGTTTTACAACAAATTCAAATAGTAAACATTAAACTGTTTTTTTACTACTTAAATTTTTACTATACAAAGATTTTTTGAATAAATAACATATTAAAATAAATCGACTGATTGTTAATAATAACTTTTTGATGTGAAAACTTCTTAAGCGACGTTGCGCAATTTTTTTGGAATGGGTGAAACTTTTAAACTAGCGTCAGGACACGTGACCTGATCGAAAACTCTTAAGACGGCACAGGGCGCTTGGATGAATGTTCGTGTTGTCATGTTTGTGTACGATAGCGCAATAAATTAATATTGTATTCTACCACTATCATATTGATAATTAAAGCAATTCGTGCAAAATTATTCCCTAACCATTCCAAAATATTATAAATGCATAACGTTAATATTCAAGTTTTCACTTCTGCCGGCACTCCCGGAGTGCAATCCGGCATTTTTAACAAATAATTAGATTCATGATGTTAGATCTTATATAATAAAATACCAGCTGGCTTAAACTGGCTGGCTAATACCAGCAGTACCATCAGCCAAATCAAATAAACGCTCGCAATGAGACGCCAGCTTACTTCCCATTAAATTATGGACAAGATCTGACATTAACAGATAAGAACAAAAAAATATAACAGACGGCTCGAGTAATTCGCTCGCTAATGACTTGCCTTATCTACCTAATTAAAATACGATTTGGCACAACACTAACTTAAGCCTCTTATTATGTCGTCACTTGCGTTGATCTCTATCAGTTAATTGTTGTTTTCGAGGAAATGGCCTAACGTGGCTACCGTTGTCAACTCAATAACGTTCTACTATACTTTTACAGACGAAAGGGAGGATTATCTCAGCGGGTACCTTTGATTCTGCTACTGTTTCGTTTACTTTGTCCATGATTTTGTCTTTGAAACTTTCCCAGAAATGTTACACCCAATTGGCAGCGATTAGCAAATTTCTTCAACTGGGATAATGAAATTGAGTTATCCCTTTTTTTAAATTAAAAAATGGACATCACTATATCTAACACTGGTCTGTTGGATTTGAACTGGTAAATATAAATTTAATCTTAGAAGCTAAATGAGAGTCACTTGCGAAATGTCTGGGTCGAATATTAAACTCTGAATTCGCTTCTAACTTTTTTTTTACGTGGGGAAATCCATCATGGATACCCGCCACTTTCGGGGGAGTCGGCGGGTTATGTGAGACTTCTACTCACTAAAACAACACGGTGTCCTTCCCTTCGCCAGGTACCGGGGCTGTGGGGACGCTTTGGCACTCTTCCACTGCTCCGGCGGCGCTGGATCTCGCGATCCTCGTCGCGCAGCCCCTCTCAACAGGGGGCCGCATGTCGTCAGCGTACACCACTTCGGGGGTTCCAGTGGCGACAGGCACCCACGTACCTGCCGCAACCCCATCTCGACCGGGCGAGCTAGATGGTAAGCCCGCCCCCCTTCTCCGCGGGCCGTAATGCCGCCATCCCACGCGGGCCAAGTGGCCCACCACCCTGTGTGCGCTCCTCTTGTCCCCTCTTGAACAGAGAGGGTACTGAGGAGCGCCCTCCCTGGTCCGAATTAGTTTCACCGGGGCCCCGGCTCGACCCCAGTTACTCAGCCCCCCCGCCACGACAAGGCTCGGACCCTTGGGGTGGGAAATTCGCTTCTAACTTGGGTTAAGTAACCTTATATTTGGAAATTAAACTCGTTATTAAGTTTAAATCAGGAATATGCAAGTTTCCCTAATCGTCAATACGTTAATAGGTACACTTCTATTACTTACTGTCCCGGCAAACTTTTTACCGCCGCACAAAAAACATTATTATTATGGACGTCGCTACATAGTATAGAACAAAGTCGCTTCTTCTGACCCTATTTTCCTTTGTATGCTTAAAAAAGTATCTTCACGCTCATATCCCCGAAGAGGTAGGCAGAGGCACACCCACGACTAGCCGAAGATACTAAGTCCCATAATGTGATAGGTGGCAAGCCTATCGCCAACCGGGCACGTTTCCAATCCCGACCAACATTTTTTATTATTAGAAAATTGGAAAAACCCAATTTTCTTTTTGTTTGCCGACCTGGAATTCGAACCCGAGACCTCATGCAGTCAAGTCCAACACCCGGACTGCTCGACCACAGAGGCGACATTAGTATGCTTAAAACTTTAAAACTATGCAACGGATTTTGATGCGGTTTTTTTGATAGATGAAGTGACTGAGTTCGCTAGTACAACATAAAACCAATACAAAAAATTCGGTCAGAGCTCAAGTATCGTCAAGAAAATATTCTTTTCTCTTCCCTTTTTCGTATTTTCTACCAACTACCACTATATAACTGGAAAGTTATTGAATTCCCAAGTAATTGCGTTTTAACTACACGAAGTAAAACGCACAGCTAGTCACAAACTAAAATAGTCTACAAAATGTTGGCTAGTGTGATTATGGGTGTATTGAAAGCATCCCATATGGACTTCAAATATACAATTTACTATGAATTTTCAAAGCTGGTGTGAATGATCTATCTATAATGACAAGGTACAACCCTAACTCCGTAGGTAGTGAAGCAAACGTATAATAAAAATCAATTTGTACCGTCGCGTTAAGCGCATCACACATCCTTAATTTAACCCTTTGTAAAATGTAAATCCATTGCGACACTATTATGTATTCAGTTAGGGTTGCCGCACATTATTATGACAAATGTCGGTTTTCTGATTAAATCCACACTCTTTAGGAAAGTGGACTCGCAGGGACTAAGGTAAAAGGAAGATCTTGTCCGACCTACCTGGTCGTACCTGGTGATCTGGGACCGTGGTCAAACTCAGAGGCAGGGAGAAGAGCGTGTGTAGACATTGTTATATCGCGATGTAGGATTTTGTTATCCATATTTGTATATTTCTTGGCCGTTAAGACGTTCTCACTATAGGCTAGGTATAAAGAATAACACGAAATGTAGAAATAAACCATGCAATTGTCTTCTTATCATAAGAAAAACTTTGAGCAAATTAGTCTGCTTGTTCCCCCCTTCAAACCCTATTAAATAAACTAATAAATGGAGCATAGCTAATTCATAAACACGGCCCTGTGTTGTACCTAAATAAGTTTAAGTGACATTGAATATTTTTAATAAAATATACGTTTTAAAAAAACGGAACAGGAAATTTTTTTTTTAAATTGTATCTAATATTTTTTTGATCTTTTAACAATTTCATTGAATTTTGGATGTCTGCATGTGGCATTATAACTCCTGAAGGAATTGACCGATTTTGATGATCATCCCTTTTTAAACCCGACGAAAAACGAGGGTTATTATGAGTTTGACTTATCTCTGTGTATATTAGTCTCTAGCATCAAAACTTTTGAAGAGATGGACTGATTTCGATTGCTTTTTTTTAAATTGACAGCTAACACGATTGAGATTGTTCTTAGCTATATTTCACGGCTAGATTTTGTATGTTACAAAAAATATGATTGTTGGTTTTGTAAATTGCCTCCCACTATTAAAGCAATTTTGGAGAGGAAGGCAGATCAAAAACAAATTCAAAGCACGTGCAGCACACCACAAAAGCAGAAACAGCGCGTTGAACTTCCACTTTTTGTAATTCTTCAACCAAAAACTCGACAAATTAGTACAACATCGCCACACACGGTGAACCAACAAATGGCTTTTTTTCGCTGCTACCTGCCAAATTGGCCGGGACATCTAAATATTAAAACCACATTAGGTGACGCCGTCTGTCACAGTTGGTTATTAGCTAACTTTCTGTTTCCCATGTATTTTTTCTACGAAAGCTCGTGTGTTAAAGGCTTAATAATTGGTCTAGGCTTTGCCAGTTTTATATTCTCTTTTACTTATAGTTTTATATTCTAATTTTATATTAACATTTTTATATTCTCTTTAAAATAAGACACGAATAAAAAGGCAGAATGGCCTTTAATCTTAGCCAACCTATATGAACAAAAGATTTAAAAAAATTAAACATTTGCTTTCGAAAAGTATGCTTCCAAAAATTCAAAAATAGAATATGGGTACTACCCGGAGCTTAAGATGTTGGATATGTTTCTTGTATTGTTAAATGTTTTTAAACTAATAACTATTTTTGTGAAGGCAAAGCCAGGATCTATTAGTAATCATTTAAATCAAATATTTTCATGTATTAAATAAATAAAAGAGTAAGTCTAAAGTCCTGACTCAAATCCTGCGCTTCATCTACTCATACCCTGCCTACAATTTTCTTTTCAGATCCGCGTTGTATCTGTTCCACCCTGTTAAAATCAACTTAATTATTCGTCAATAATACAGCCATTTTGTAATTCTTCTAACTCTATGTTACAAACTTTTATCAAAATTATGATTTGAAAATTAAAAAAGAGTATGAGCTTGTTGCACATCAAAATATACTTCTCTAAACAATCATCACCATCACAAGCCGCAGGACGTCCACTGCTGGACATAGACCTCCTTTAAAGAACGCTACAAGTCACGGTCACCAGCCACTTGTATTCAGTGACTCTCCTCGACTTTGGCCGGATCATTAGTCAACCGGGTGGGAGATCGTCAAACACTACGTCCTCCGGTGCGGGGCCGCCACTTTCTTCTCCAACGTTATCGGTTCTGCGAGCAATGTGGCCTGCCCATTGAAACTTCAGCTTGCTGACTTTCTAGACTATATTGGTTACTCTCGATCTCTTGCGGATCACTGAATTACAGATCATATATCGCAGAGACACCGAGCATAGCTCTCTCCATAGCACGCTGTGCGACTCTGAGTTTATTTAAGAGGCCCACATTTAACGGCCAAGTCTCAGTTTCGTATATGATATGTCATCACCGGTAACAGACACTGGTCGAAGAAACAATAATTTGTTTTACTTTATGCAATTTAAGACTAATTGGTGATCAAGGTACTTTCTAAATAAATCTTCAACCAAACAATCCTTACATCACAAATAGAATTTGCAGTTGAAAGATAGTTGGTGCAAGTAACATAAACATAATACATACATAATCATACAAATCCACATTAAAGAATCGTGTAACATTGTTTATATATACAAATATCTTTCATTTCATTGGTTTTTGAAGTTATACTTCTTTTGGCGCGTTAGGAAAAAATGATGAGGGTAAATTTTTACGAGCGCGCACACATCGTCACGAAAAACCGACATGATGAAGTTAGCTATAGATAACATTTTAGTTTTTTTGTGATATTTTTGTTAAATATTAAATAAACTTTATTTAACTAAATAATGCATTAAAGTAAAATTTTAATGTATTAAATACCTTTTTTCTATGGTTAGTGTCATTTTGTCTACAAATGTAAAATAAGGCAAAAGATAAAAGTTTTAAAAAGATTTTTATCTTATTACGCCGAAGAAGTATAACTTCTAACACGTGTACATAAGTATACACACAATTTTTTTAATATTAATAAAGGTAACCTGTTTTATAGTTACATGAATTATGTAGTGAAGCAAATAGACAATAGATTAAAGAAATCCTTTTTACATCTTCGGTGTCTTTGCCAATAACAACGTCTATTACCAATACCTAGTTACTGCAAAAAGCAACTATTTTTTATATACTTCATGTCGATTCCCTTGTAATCTCTGTAAGTAGTAGGAATTTCGTTTTTAAAATGATACCCCATCGCAATTTTGTCGTGAACGTTTTTGTTTAATTAAAACAAAAAATTTTTGTTTTCTAAAAACCTTTTTTCCTAAAAACCTCATTTAATTTCCCTGTTCTCAACTTGGACGTGTATTTATTGAATTAACACAACGGTATAGGTCCTCTATAAGTCCATGTTAATGTACGATTTATGTCTTTTGGCAGCGCAGGTGCAATTTGTCCGCAACGTTTAATCTATATATTAATTCGTGATGCCAAAAATTTGGACCCCTTTTTACGAAATATGCACAAACGGAGGAGTATGAAATTTGGCACACTTATAGTTTATATGTAGGAAAAGAGCAGAACGCTAATATTTTTCAATAAAAATGCTAATAAAGTACTTTAAATCAATAAATAAAAAATTACCCACACTACCATGCATTTGACACACAAAAACAAATACATTGATGGTAACGATAAAAGATCACAGAAGGCGCACTAACTATTCGTAAAATTTAGTAGTTGGTCTTGACCAACGGGTGACCACTAGTATTATTAAAATTTCAATATTTTAATAGTACCTACTACTTCTGCAGGAATCTTCCAAAAGTAGTCATTTCAAAGATCACCCTTTACTACCTACTTTGAAAAACCAACCAACCGAAGAAACGAGTAATTTTATTTTTGTAGCTTTTTGGTCTAGAATTATTTAATTAATTTAATCAATTATTTACTTGTTGTTGTAATGAGTACAAAGTTATTAAGAGTGCAAATTGTCCGCAACCTACCTTATTGTTGTACAGATATATCTTTGTAACAAAAAGAAATATAATTATTTTCAATTTCATTTTTAGTTACTAGGAATATTGCAGAGAGCAGGTGCGATAGCTATACGTATACTAAAATGGAGTGAGAAGGATAGTATATTTATAAAGGAATCACTAAGACTCACGTTTTAGAATTGTTAGTACATCTTAAAAATATGTATAGCCTCAACAATGAGAATGCAAAAGCAATCAAACACAAAATTGATAAGTTTAATTTTCAATTAATATTAATTATTTCAGGTTTCAGATTAATGAACTTGCTTTTTCACGATGCTCTTTAAAACATTATATAAATTATTCATCCATTTTAATTATTTTATTATTACGATTTATAAGGCTGAATTTAAAAATCATAGATAGGTACCTACATAATGTTTTATAAATGTTTAATGTTAGGATGTGGTTTTATTAAATAACAAATTAATTTTTACCTTATTATGATTAAAATAACGTTGTTTGTAATGTCGAATAAATATCATTTGATAGCGGTAATTGAAACTGGTTTCCTCATTATGGTAATACGAGGATAAATATATTTACTCGATTTAAGGTGGCGGCGAAGAGTGAACTCTTTAGGCAAGCGTATTTCTAAAATATATAATTTCTCGTTTGTGTGAGATAACACTTTTATATAATAATGAAATGGAATGCATTTCAAACATTTTAATAGTTACTAGTAAGTTTAACGAGCAAATATATATTTATTGTTATAATAGGTATGTACCATATTATTATACAATTTGATTAATAAAAATAGCACTCGGCGTAAATATTAAAACAACTGTATTTCTTACCACTATACATACAATTCTACAATTTCTTTCTGTCACAAATACATTTGTTAGTAGTGAAACTATAAATAATATTTCTACATCCTATATTATTTTACGAAACTCGACTAGCTTTATTAGCAGGTCTTTAAACCCCCACCCTATAAGTAACACATTCAACGTATTGATTTTTATTTTATGATTCAAAATAAGTCAAACCTACATATATGTAAACAATGGCGCATAATATCAAGTTATTGTCGTAAAATAATAATTATGCATAACATAAAATTATTATTATATATTAGAGTGTATGAGTGTCTGTAATTTAGAATGTGTCCGAACTTACTATGTATACCTACTTACTGAATGTTTCATATAAATTAACTAGATCAAGTTTTATAAGAGTAACACAGTTTAATCTTATTATAGATAATATACAAGCCTATATATAATTTTTTTGCATTTAGTTTTCAAACTTTACACCTAAAATACTTTATTAAAGAATGGACCGAAATACTACATCAACCAAAAGAATTTTTACCTGTTGAATTTTAAGTTGGAAAATAAATTCAGTAAAGTAACGATAGTTAAAGGAATATAGGTTATGTGCTTAATTGCAGAGTTGATAATCAGCCTTTTGTCGCCGGCGTCTTAATAATAGTAATAATATTAAAATAATATTATTATGTGTATTGAATTTACTGTAAATTTATTTAATTTAATCCACAGTTAGCGTGAAAAGCAAACAATTAACAAAGATTTTTTGATGTTCAATTTAGAAAACATTGTGCATCGCAAAAAAGAACGCTGTCGTTCAGTAATCCTTTATTATACGGGGCCATCATTATACTTTTGTTTTATTTTTGTACTAAAATAAAGTAATAACACCCAATAATGAATCACATAAATAATGAAACACATCACCTAATAATGAATTTACATACACATACATACATATCTTCACGCCAAGTCCCTTGCGGGGTAGGTAGAGAGTATCGAGTGCCAGACCTCACGATCCTGACAAACCTGTCTTGCTTCCTTCACATTCATTACCCTTTTCATACAAACACGTCGGTTTCAGAGTCTCTTGAGAGCACCCTCGAATATATCCGATTGATCTGATCGTGAAATGTCAACCTTGTTCTCCCCGGGTACCTACATCCATCCACATTCGCATTGTATATCTGCTTTGTCAATCTTTCATCTGTCATTCTTTCCACATGACCGAACCAGCGGAGCATGCCCTTTCGCATTTTAACACCAACACTTTCTTTCAATCCCACTCTTTCTCGGATCTCACTGTTACGAATGCGGTCAGCGAGCGTTACACCACAGATTTTCCATAGTGCTCTCATTTCGACCGCATTTATCCTACTTTTATGATCTTTCTGACATACCCAACACTCGCTTCCATACAATAACGTTGGGATAAGCACAGAATTATGCAAAGCGAGTCTAGCTTTTTGACTCAAAACCTCGCTTTGGAATAGGTGACCCGACGCTCCAATAATGAATTTATTCTAAAAATACAGCTATCTGGATTATCTCAATAGTGCAGTCAGTTTTGATAATCTGTAGTTTGGCGGTTCGGTGTTGGACTCAACGAGTTCGATTCCCGGTTCGGGAAATTGTGAAATTGTGTTTTTATCCAATTTTCTAATGAAAACGATGTTGCCTGAGATGAAATATGTGCCGGCTGGCGATAGGTTTATCCACCTATGGACTTAGTGTCTTCGGCTATTCGTGAATAAGCGGCAACTAGGCAGTTGTATATCTGCTTTCTTTATCGGGGATAGGGGCGTGAAAATATAGTGCTAATCCTGTAATTTCTCGTTCGGATTGATATCGGCATTAGAGAACAGATGATAAACTTACTTAGTAGTCTTTGAATCTAAGCTTCGTGATGCTTATACTGTAATAATCTCGATAATACTCTTTCTTGGACTAAACAATTACAGGAGGTGAGTAGGAAAATTGCTTGGAATTCGTTGAAATGTCTTCGCTTTTTGCTCCCGATTCCTACCAAGATTATACTCGCTGATTCCCTGCTACTTTCATTCTTAGATTATGCTGACGCTAGCTATGTAAATCTCACTGTTAAGCAAATAAATAAACTCGAGCGTCTTCAAAATCTTTGTATTAGATTCATATTTTCATTGCGTAAATATGATCACGTTTCCGAATTTCGTGCTAAGCTCAAGTGGTTGCCTATTAACATTTGCCGGAACTACCATACCCTGTCTCTACTGTACTCTATTCTCTTTGATCCATTTGCGCCTATTTATTTAATGGAGAGATTTCAGTTTTGTAAGAGTGAGGTAAAATTCCTCAGGTCTAGAGATAATTATACTCTTCAAGTTCCCTCTCGTGACACTTGTTACTATAGCTGTTCTTTAACCACAAAAGCAGTGAGGCTTTGGAATCCTCTACCCGTAGATATCAGGAGAGCTCCAAATATTAATAATTTCAAAAGTATGTTAAAACGTCACTTTCTACGTTCACTGTGATTAATAATTTTATTGCTTGTTCTAAATTCTAAAACCTATAATTAAAACAGGCTTCTGCGTTTAGGATGATTTATTTTATCTAATATCAGATGCATTTTTATATTTCTAAAAGCACCATTACTCAGTAGTCCGCTATATCTTGTTCCATACTCGAGGGTTGCCTGGAAAAGATAGCTAACTTGGCGATAAGACCGCCTTTGTGTATCTTATAATTTAAGTTTTATTTGATGTAGGTATTTGTAATTTCTCTGTATTTGGTGCACAATAAAGAGTAATTGTATTGTATTGTATGTTTATTGGCTCTAGAATTGAATTCGGTGTCATTGGAAAAGTAATGTTTACTTTACAATCAAAAATATATATTATTACAGATAATATACAATAATCGGAATAAAGTAATCAACTTGGAACCAATTCAAACTAGCCAATAATCACGAATATTATTTAGTGGTGATTGCACACTACCAATCACTTATAATTTCTTTTATTTAAATAAAATTATAACAGTAGTACAAATCGATAGTTCGGTTTCGGTTTCGGCCAGAAATAGGGAAAGACCAGTTTTTAGTAATTATCGTGCATAGTTGAATTTGTAAACGATTAAACTAGTCAAATGCGACTGTTGTAAAGAAATAGTTCTGAAAAATGATATTAAATCAATCTTAAAAATCTTAAAAAAAAGGGGATCCTTGTGTTAGTCCGGGTCTCCTGAGTAGAACAGATCATTTAACTTTCCTGTCAAGCAGCTCGTAAGAGGCGAGCGAAGGTTAAGTGGGTGATTACTTATTACTAACAAGACCACTGGGGCTAGAATGCCGTCCAGTAACTCATCCGGGTAGGGATCTACCACATTACCTATTTCTCACGCCATAATGACAGTGTCATATTCCTGTCAGGAAGGTAGGGTAACAGGTGGACTTGCACAATTGGCCTAAAAAAGCGACGCTCCTCCAACATCGATCATAATTATAAGGAAAAATATACAAACATATTTATTAGTTTATATACTTATTCATCACATTAAAATTAAAATGATATATTACTGTTGCTTAAAATTATAGCAAGGGAAAATATAGCAAGAAATAGTTGATCGCAGAATTTTAACCAAAGACTGATTTCTTTCACAAAAGTTACTTATTTAAAATTACATATTTATTTTCATTATATTTAATAAAATTCAAGTGTCTGTATGTATACGGAAATAAATGTTTGAAAATACACATACGTTTTTATCGTATACGAAATTTTATGTACATTTAAATCAGTTTCGGTTTTGATGCAAAACCGAACGATCGGTTACGGTTTTAACTTAAAACCTAGTTTTGGTCAAACACTATACGTAGAAAGTCACATTTCGTATAGAAAGTCGATAAAGATATTAGATTCGGAACTATCTAACACGATTACAATCAACGAAATAAAGTAATCAACTTGGAACAAATTCAAACAAGGCAATAGGCATGAATATTGGTATAACGGTGACGGAATCATTACCAATCATTCTTCCCATTATTGGATTAAAACTTAATCGAGGCTGCTCACTAATGTATGACAATTGTAGTAAATGCTGGTTAGCTTTTTCGGTAATGACGCTCAACGTAACTAGATCATTTGTCATAACATGAAGTTGAAATGTTTCCTGATGATATAATTTACTGATTTGACCGCCTCGTTTTTTTATGATAATGGTTGGTAAACAAGCAGACGGATTTCCTGATGGTGAAAAATTCACGCCGCCTAGAGACACCATAGGTGGTAATGGTGCGTTGCCAAACTTAAGCCGGGATGTTAGGCCTCGAGAAAACGTAAGTTTACCGGCTACCTTACCCTCCGAACCGGAACACGTCAACGGTAAGCATTGGACGTTATGGTGGCAGGAATAGGTAAGGCGGTGGTACCAATACGGATGAGTCGCTGCGAAACTCTACCACCTAGTCAGATGTCACGGTGTTAGTGACGGTAAGCCTATGTTTTTCTTTTACGAGCTACGTGTCAGGAAGGCAGATGGTCTATTTTGCAAAGGAGCCCGGACCAACACGGGGATATATATTTATGATTTTTAAAAATGCTATTTGTGACCTAAGCACATGGTATCAAGCCAGGAAGGGAACAAACACTAAATCAAAGGTAAGTAAGTATATTACATGAACCACTTTGTAGCTTATTTTGAGCTACAAACATGAAATTTGGCATGTTGATTTGAATTTTGAAATTTTAAGATTGAAAACCATAGTTTTTGTTGTTGAATAAAAAATGAATGAATACACTTACTAACTTAGAAAAATCAAAACCTAACCTTATTCCAGATTCCTAGAAATTTAATAGGTATTTGGGTGCAAAGTTAGTGCAAAAATTCGAACTGAAACTTTAATTAAGCTAGTTTTCATCGTACGTGCTATATATTTCTAATCAACTTATTCTTGTAAAGTCAGTCATAAGTAAGTAGGCATACTTCCTGTTTGACAGTGCTGTACTTATTCTAACTGATATCTAAGTTCGTTCGTTCGTTCGTGTAACTTAAATTTTAAGATTTTCCAACATAACCTGTCATCCATTTCATTATTATGAAAAGGGTTATGAATGTGAAGAAAGTCAGACAGGTTTGTCAGGATCTTGAGGTCTGGCACTCGATACTCTCTGCCTACCCCGTAAGGGACTTGGCGTGAAGATATGTATGTATGTATGTAAGTAGTCATCTAAATAGAAGGACTAGAACCCCGTCAAAAAACTACCCAGCAAAATTATTAAAAGCTTATTTTAATTACACTACGTTTTTTGAATTTTAAATGTAAGTGTTTTCTATTTCTGATAAATGTAATTAAATTATGGTAATCAGATTACTAAATCTAAATAAACATACACATTCATTACGTTAATATTCATAATTTTATGTAACTTTAATATGAATCGGAGTCATGCAAGGAATTAAAGAGGGTGAAAACTAAAGCTAAACTGTTATGGCAGCCACGTATCAAATATGAAAAGGGCTGAATCAGGGCTGCTAAACCTTTTTTATGTGTCTCGGCGTCTATGAAATTATTTTTATAACATTAAAAAAGCAAACGAGTCTTTCTTTTTATTTCATGGCAAAAAATAGCGAACAATAACATGATTCTCCTGTTGGTAAGAGATAACTGCAGCCTATGGATACCGTAGATGTTATAGGTGAGTCGCTGTCCTTTAGGCTAAATGTAAAGCTAATTGTGTGAAGCAGATATATTTTCCTGATAGTAAGAATTAAACGCTAAATGACACTTGGTGTGTTTTCAACTTAAGGCTAGATTTTAAAGCTACTAACGGGTCTAGGCAATAAAGACAGTTGCCGAGTTAATACAAATAAAACGTTAGTACGAACACAGGTGAGTCGTTGCTAAATTATACGACTAGGTAACCATAAAATAACGATTAATCTAGACTTCAACAATAACATACGGAAACTCTCCTTACAAGTTTTAAATTATTGTCATGTGTGCTATTAATTGTCGCAAATAGACAGATAAACTTTTGCAATGTGGATAATAAATTATAAGTATGTAGTTTTTGTGTCTGGCGCAAGCCCTGGCAGCCATATTGAAATGGTACAAAAAACGAATCTTCAAATGATATTTAAGCTACTCAAATAGTAAAATAAATGGGGATTTTATTATAAATGAATAGCCGTATTAAGATTTTATGATAAACAAGTTAACAAATTTTATATTAATATTTTGCGTAGAATTTAACATACATATGAAATTTTTGGCCGCAGAGTTGAGCATTTCTGACTCATAGGTATCAAAACTTAAAATACAGCACGCAATAATAAATGAGTTACAACTTTTGCAGCCCTTTAGTCCGATTATGCCGTTCAGTAGAACGCCGCTAATGACGAATAAATAATTTTCTTCACGAAATGGCCTCGTTTAGACCTTTTGTATTATGACTTTATTTTCTTATGTAAGTAAAAGGTCCAAACAATGTTAAAATTTTTACTTTATTCTATCTAAACTTTTTTTTTTCAAATAGTGTTAATAATCTTTTCCCCCGTCATAAATATTTAGAAGATATTCAATCATTATTAAACTATAGGGCCAACTATTAAGCAATATAATTACGAATATATCGTTTCAAAGGAGTTTCATATACAACTCTTTATGAGCCTGATCTCTGTTCCAATCTGTAGGGCTACTCTTGAAGCTCGATTCAGGCAATGTTGGAAAATGTAATCGAGTGTGTCATTTTAGGTACTTTTGAACACAATGCTGGCGAATTATTAACATTTAGTTAATATTAAACAATAAATTATTTTATCGGATTCTAGATATCGGACTCATTCTGCCTAACTATAAAACCTTTATGATAAATAAAAACTGCAACAAAGAATACACTAATAATATTTCAAATTAAGAACACTAATCCTTTAATTATTCTTCACACATCACATGGTTTAGTAATTAGCAAAAGTAGCCATAAAACGTCATCCATTTGCATATTAATGGTATTATAATTAAATTTTTATTCCCAGTCTTCTCTTTTCCTCGTTTCGTGTGATAAAATCACATCGGGTATTATAAAGTTATTTAGTTGGACAATTACAATGAAATTATATTTACATTAAAGAGTCAGCCATTACCCTTGATTCTATTCCACATCCGGCGTGTGCGCACAAAAACCGTAAAACTATATCTACCGCGGAAACCGCAAACGACCATGGCGTCGCCTCTTCGCCAATAATGTTATTTGTCGCTAGAGCATTGAGTTTATCGGCGGAGCTCTTGGTCAATAACTCGTCATTATTCCTATTATAGGCAGAGATTGTGAACATTTTTAACAGGTACCAACTTAATCATAACAGGATACGGAGCGTAATAATTATCTTTATTAACAATTTTACTTCATGGGTTGTGTGCAAAAATGACTTATGTCTCATTTTACATGATTGTGTTCTTCAAAGTAGTTATATTTATTACATTTTGAAGACTCTGATTGTACTTTCTTTAACTATAAATATATGTCTGTATATTTCGCTGAAGGCAGAATACTGTACAACAATTTGCCCGGGTAGGGATCTACCCCCTTACATATTCCTGCCGCCATAACGACTATTATGTTCCGGTCCGGAGGGTATTGTAACTGATAGACTTGCACAATAGCCTAATATCCCGGCCGCAGCACCGCACCTGTAACATCTATGGTGTTTATAGGTCATGTTCGTCTTTCGCCGTGTGCTTGTTTGATAACCAATAAAAAATATATTTAAGTAGTCTGTATTAGTCATTGAGATGTTTGCAAATCGCCAATTGTTGCTCTCTATTATTGTTACAATAATTTGTTATGATAACATTAAATATTTCTATTGTATAATATTAATATGGTAAGCTTTAGCAGGTGGTAACAACTCCCAAGGGTTCGTGTCGCCTACACTTAACTTTTTGTTAGATATGTATTGAGCGGAAGCTAATGATAAATAGGCAGTTTCCCTTATTTGAAAAGTGCAAATTATTATTAATCGTATGGTATGTATAGGTCGTAGATAAGTTATTTTTTTGTTTAAATTAACATAAGCAAACATAGAAAATTAGTATACCTAATGGAAAAAATAGTGTTAAAAGGTTAAGGTTAAATTCTATATTGATGGGT
Organism: Calephelis nemesis; assembly: GCA_002245505.1. Lineage (NCBI taxonomy): Eukaryota > Metazoa > Arthropoda > Insecta > Lepidoptera > Riodinidae > Calephelis > Calephelis nemesis. Next base: position 46,172 of record NJDD01001218.1, on the reverse strand, counting down.
CATATTATAAAAAAGAAAATATCTACTACATAAAAAAACTTTGTGTTTGTGGTCGCATTCTGCAACTGCTTTAAAGATATGTAAGTTTTTTTGTATGTTTGGCATTATTTTCATGCCTTTCATATCTAATATTCAGTAGGTCATAGAAATATGTTGCAATTTTGCTTATATTAACATAAATTACAAAAATTTCGACGTCTCGTTGAGTTTTTCAATTTGAAGTCTTCACTTGAAAATGAGCAGTAGTCTTGAATGCTATCAACCTCTGACTGATATAAGATCTGAGGTAAACTCGTGTCAATCTCTGTACTTTATCAAAGGCTATTCCTTTTACATCTAAAAAAGTTTAAACCACAGACTGTTTTCCCAATATTAGTTCGTTGAACCTAATCTTTAATTTTCAATCTTTTGACTCAATACAATTAACTATTACTTAGTCAATGAACGACTTGATCCTTACAAAAACTTGACCTCTTTCTATTTTAAAGTAGATATCCAATCAATTAGTTCCAAATTTGTGAATTTTAGCAATTCATTGGTACGGCTTTACCGTTACGCGTGGCGAATGGACAGCAATTCCGAAGACAAAGATGTTCAATGGAAACAATGCAGAACGGATTTCAGGATACATTTATGGGATGATACATTTAGATCCCTAAATTTTCTGGGATAGGACGGTAAACAATAAGGTGATATGGTATAATTTCATACTCGATTTCCTGACAATGCGAGAAAAAACTTATTATCGTTACGATCGATCCAAATCGATTTGACGTATACCGTGACGTTTGCTTACTGGAACGGAAGAGAAGTAAGGTAAAAGCATGCGCCGACAAAATCCGACGCTTGTTCCAAAATATTTATTAAAACATTGACGAAAATTTAACGAGGTATTAGACTTGACTTCACCAGGTCCCGGGTTTTATTCCCGAGTCGGGCAACATAAAGAAAATTCGGTTTTTTCGATCTTCTAATAAAAAAAATGGATATGGCACCTATCATATGGTGGGACTTAGTGTCTTCGGCTAGTCGTGGGTGCCCTGGTAGTGCCTCTGCCTACCTCTTCGGGGGTATGGGCATGAAGATACTTTTGACGAAAAGATTTATAGAAACATGTTTCCTTAGTTTTTGATAAACGACAGATATTCATCACAACAGATAAGATTGTTGCTGCCATAGCTGACGTTTAGTGGTGGTATTATCATTTGGTGATCTGTATGCTTTCTATATTATAAAATTTGTCAATAGTTTTGAACAGTTTGTTCACATAACTAAAGTTTTTAGAAGTTTGTAAACAATGGTGGTAAATTCTGCTTTTAACAAACTAAACTTATTTTAGATGCATGCTATCTTTTTCAAATTTAACAAAAACAAAAGAGATGGAACATTTTAGATTTATCAGATTAGTCCGAACCTGTCAAATCTTGACGTTTTTAATAAACATTAATAACTGTCTTAAAAGAAACGTCTGTAGAACTGTCGTGTAGAGACTAATCTGACAGCACTAAAAGTGTTTTGTCTCTTTTCATCACATTAGTTAAAAGAAGATAACGATAACTTAGTTAGGTGGGTGCGCAATTACCACAAATATCACTTTCAGACCACCACGAGAAAACATAACAAGCAAACCAAAAACAACACGTGACACCCCAAAAAGAAACATAAAATTGCAGTTCGGTTTCTCTATCCCATGTCTATCCGCATAAAAAACACAAAGCTACCGATGGCGCCTTTCTATTAGCTACTTCCGAAAACGGTCAGGTTGTTTTTGCACTAGCGGTGACCTCAAAGGCGAACAAACTGACAAATTATGGCAACAATGAATGGGTAGCAAAAAAGGGACCGAAAAAGTGTATTAGCAAACAATAAAGGGGTTTAATTTCCTACCGGGTATTACTGAACACTTTCAATGCTACGAGTATTATCCTAATTCCTGATTATAAACACAATTACGAAAAAAATGGTGATAAGCTACTTACTCGTTCTTTCAAATAGTATATTCGGTGTATGTGGCCGTAGAAAGCGAAAATACCAAACAAAAGAGATTTTTCACAATTACTTTTTGTGACTATTGGATTCATATGATCTTCGTTTTTGTAAAACTGTATTGCATACATTATGATTTTTGAATAATAATTAAGACAATGCCCATCAGCATCCAAAGTGTTAACAAGTTAACATTAACAGTGCATTGCCAACTTGTGGCTGGGGTTTTCAACCTTATGCATGAGTAAATGTACTGGTCATCTTAACGTCTATACTGAAACACGGCAGTTACCACTGACGTTGTGCAGCCAAGAGGAAGTAAAGCGGTAATAAAAAAGTATCGTGCGTTGCCAACCTTAGGCCGGTTACATTGTTAGGCCTCGAGCAAAAGTAAGTTTACCGGTTACCTTGCCCTCCGAACCGGAACACGTCAACGGCAAGCGCTGACATTATGTCGGCAGAAATAGGTAAGGCGGTGGTACTAATCCAGGCAAGTCGCTGCGAGACTATACCACCTAGTCAGATGTCACGGTGTTAGTAACGGTAAGCCTATGCTTCCCTTTTTGCGAGCTGTGTGGTACAGGAAGGCGGATGGTCTATTCTGCAAAGAAGCCCGAACCAACACGGAGAAAACATATTCTTTTTTTTCTATTTCTTTGTTGCCTGTCCCATAGATCGAACCCGGAACTTCAAGAATTTGAGTCCGACGCCGGACCGCTAGAACACAAAGCCCAGACAGACATACATTGTTAATTAAAAGTTAGCAAAACTAGTAAATAGATATTGCAACGCAAAGCCGCCGCGCGTCACGCGTCAAGTTGCGCCGACTTATTTTTAATAAATTAATAGCATTAACGGAATATTTAAGGGTAAATTTATCAATGCTGTTGAATCAAATGTCAGATTGAAAAAGTATAAAAAAACAGAAAGTAATAATTTAGTTGATGATCGTGACTGGGTCGACATTGAACCCGAAGTGGCGACGAATACCCTGGTTTATCTTGAAGTCATTTGCGAATTATTGGCACTGATAAACGAAGAATGTTGATCAATTTCCTGTCCACTTCACCAATAGTCTAGAGTCATTCTTGTTTGCGTCTATACATTTTTATAGGAAACTAGCTGTTCCCGCGAACTTTATTCCACCCATTCAGTTTGTATGAGAAAAATTAAAATGTTGTTTTTCCCAGTTTCCTCACAAACGAACAGGATAAAGACTCCTTCTTCCGGTTCTAAGCTCCCCATCAATTTTCAGCCAAATCAGTTCAGCCCTTTTGAGTTATAAATAGTGCTACTAACACCACTTTCTTTTATATATAATATGATAGCAAATTTAAATTCCTATTTTAAAAACACCCAAATCGTAATACTTCAAATAACAATTTTAAATAAATTCTAATATTTTACTGAACAACAGATAAAATTATAAAAATGTTAAATCCCTATTGCATATATGTCTATCAGAAAGAACCAAAAAAAATGACATGGTATTAGAACATCTAATCACAGACATAGATTTGTCGATTTATCTGTTTCTACTTATTTTTTAAATTTATTTGAATATAATATAAAGAACTAGCTGACTCATCAGATACCTGTTCTGTCTCAACGGTAAATACTGAATACTCAAAGTATTGTAGTATTGACCACTTTCCATACAAAATTTGCCCTGGAATCAACAAACACTACACACAAATCTTATCTGTGTCACGGACTTCTTGACTTAACTTTCTTTTTGAATTATATTTGCAAAAAATCTAAAAGGTTTGAGTTATATTTCTTTGGAAAAGTATATTCTTTAAGCACTAAAACTGTTAAAGTTATACAAAAATGTTCTAAAGTATTCTCAACTACTAGGTATCATTTTCTAATGTTCTGCTAAACTTACATTTTTCTTCCATAATAACCAGAAGCAAGAGGCGAAAGGGTGCAGATTCAAATCCTGTCTGAAGTAATTATTTTCATTTTAAAAATATGTGAAAACGATACCTACTACTACATAGAAAAAATAAAAATATACCTGGAATAACAATTAATATAATTAATTACTAAAGTAACCCGTTGTTCATCACACAAATGCCTGTCGCGTCGAGAATAGAAACCGAGCTAGTGGTTGATATAAAACGTTTCTAATTTACGAAACTTTAAGGAATCCGAGTTGCTTCTGTACCTACTCCTTCAATGTTTTAAAAGCTACTCTTTTTTAAAATTATCGCAAACACCGGTTTTTTGTTACTTACACCGTGACCGCATGACAGTGATTGTCATCCTCTCAGATTTGATATCACTGTCTTCTTTACTGTGTTTGTGGTGTCTTGTTTACTGTGTTTGTTGTGTCTTACCTATCCGAACTCTGCCACAGCTTCTGCGGCTACCACCCACATAGGGAAAGGTAAGTCAAATAATTAACTAAAAGCAGTTTGGCAAAGCAACCTTTAAGTTTTATAGTTAACATAGGTATATTACAATCAGGAAATCCGTCCGTTTGTATGCCTTTCAATCACATAAAAAAATGACACAAATAATTAGTAAAAATAATCACTTCAAATTTATTAAGTTAAACTAGGCGAGTAATTTCTAACTGACAATTTAATCGTGACTATTGCAGTCATGACTGCTTTTAATTGGAAATTGAAAATAATCAATCAGCAAAAGCAATTAAACCCTAGCCTTTGACAACAACAACTACAGCTGGATAATAATGTTACCACGTATTTCTTTGATATTAAAATTGAATAGGGCTAATTTTACAATAGTAATGGAGGGGAAATAAGCTTATAACAGGCGGAGGTTACGCGGACAAGTTGTGTAAGCTATTGGTTGGCGTTCCACAGGGGCGGGGTCCGGGCCCCATGTTTTATTTGAATTATGGATGATACACGCGGCAATCGCTTCTCCAAACCAGTTGTGAGAGCTGCAGCTTCGCGCCCGCTCGCTTCTCTCTTATCAATTAATTAATATTTTCATTAGCGTACTATAATTATAAGATCATTTTAATTTATGTGGCAAAAAGTGGTCAGCTACCCGGTCTATTCACTTTAATAGGGTAAGATACACTTTTTAATTATTTCGTTGTAGATCCTTAAGTTTTACAAGGTTAAGGAACTTTTGACGTCCGCGGTACAACTTTCGAACGTTAATTAACTAAATGGGTCGGTATTTTTGCATATAAATAGTAAGACGGTATTTATAGTCTAATTACTGTGTTATCGTCATTAAGCTGCGAGAAAAACCATTAAGAATTATAAATTGTAAGAATTGTTTAGCGTCTCAGTTATTTGCGAACATTTAGCTATGGCCATTCGCCGCGCCGTAAAAACTAATAGAGCTTATTAAAGCGTACAAACATTGTTTTTATGAAATGGCTTAATAAGTCACGATAAATAACGCTTTTAAGTTCTTTTAAACAATGCTTAATGTTAATTTAAACGTGTTTTCCAATAGCAGTGACATTCTGTAGCTTAATACGCTATGTTGAATGTTGATTTGAGAATGCGAATTGATATGTGTATCTTATAAAAACTATTAATTAGGTACATGCTTTAGTAAAAAGTTTTCAAATAATAGCTTATCTATAAAGATGATTCTTATCTACATATTCATTTAAATCCATGAAAATCTGATCAGGCTGTTTTTGTGAATGAAACGGATAACAGTATCTTCAGGTTCATATCCCCGAAGAGGTAGGCTCAGGCACAACCAGGGCACCTACGACTAGCCGAAGACACATAGGTCCCACAACATATCGTGGAACCTATCACAACAGGTGGCAAGCCTTTCGTCAACCGGGCACATATCCAATCCCGGGGCAACGTTACCTTAATTGGAAGATTAGAAATACAAGTTTTTTAGTTTTTTCGAACTCGGGACCTCAAGAAGTCCAGTCCAGCGTCGGGCCGTTAGACAACAGAGGCGATACGGATACGGGTAACATGTTTAAAAAATCAAAGATTTATTTATTTATTTATACTAAATATATGTATTTATACAAAATGCAACTCTTACGCAAGAGTAAACTGTACTGTAAAAGTCAGTACTTTTCCATTCATAATCCATAACAAACATGCGTGTCACACATACCATTACAACTGTCTTGTGGGTACATATATGTGTAACGTGCATGTTTGTGCGTGTGAGTGTGTGTGTGTGTGTCTAAGCGTTTATGTGTTTACAATAGGTAATTCTTACAAACATAGAGTGAGTAGTAAGTGAGGTGAGTACCTAGACAAGGGAACAAGCAGACAGACAAGCTTCCTATATGTGTGCTTGTTCTCTTATCCTGGTGGTAAGAGACAAACGTGGCCTATTCACACATGGTAGTGCGTTGTTCTCCAGTATGTTAGGCCTAAATATGCTTGCAAGTATATCAGCCGCACCGCACCTCCGGAACCGGACCGGAACATTACAGGGTTACTTTGATGACAGGAATAGATAAGGAGGTGTTGTCCGGGTAGGGTAACGAGACTAGTTGCTGCACAGAACTCTTCCCCAGTGACTATGATGGTAATCATCTATAAAATCGCTCGCCTCTTCTGAGCTGACAGACAGAGAATAAGATAGTCTATTCTATCCCGCAACTTAATTGTGAGCGCAGTAAGGGCATTTTTGCGTAGACATTTGTATTATTTATTAAAGTTGGGTCAATTTATGAAATCACAATTGACAAATGTGTATTATATATTAATATAAAATAAAACATAAAAGTGTCGTTCGAATAAAATATAAAATAAATTATTTCGACATAATTACAACAAATATTATCTACTAGCTGTTCCCGCGAACTTCGTTCCGCCCGTTCAGTTTGTATGAGAAAAATTAAAATGTTGTTTTTCCCAGTTTCCTCACAGTTGAACAGGATAAAAAGTATCCTATGTCCTTCTCCCGGTTCTAAACTACCTCCCAACCAATTTTCAGCCTAATCGGTTGAGTGTAACTGACACCACTTCCTTTTATATATATAGATTGCAGACATGAAAAATGTCTCTTTAGTGTCAAGTCTATAAGGCTGAAAATTGGTGGGGAGGTACCCACCAATTTTCAGCCTAATCGGTTCAGCCGTTCTTAAGTTATAAATAGTGTAACTAACACCACTTTCTTTTATATATATAGATTTTAAAATGAAAAGGTTAAGCAAATATGAAATACTCACTTTGAACAATGAAATAACATTGTTACAAAGACATAATGTCAAATTTCGATCAACTGTCAAATGTGGTCTATTAAAATTACCCGATTTTAAAATGAAATTGCTTTTAGGCGTCACAGTAAGGATCTGTGACTAATATTTTACCATTATTTTAATAAATTGGTCATACAGGGTTACATTTAAAAGATTAGCCAAATTTGGAGAGACGATTTTTTCCAGACGCAGACGGATTTCCTGATGGTAAGAAATTCCCGCCGCCTAGAGACACCAAAGGTGGTAATGGTGCATTGCCAACCAGAGGCCGGGATGTTACGCCTCGAGCAAAAGTAAGTTTACCGGCCTTACCTTACCTTCACCTTACCCTCCGAACCGGAACACACCATGACGTTATGGCGGCAGGAATAAGTAAGGCGGTGGTACCAATCCGGGTGAGTCGCTTCGAAAGTCTACCACGTAGTCAGATTTCACGGTGTTAGTGACGGCAAGCCTATGCTCGCCTTTTACGAGCTGCCTGGCACAGGTAGGCAGATGGTCTATTCTACAAAGGAGCCCGGACCAACACGTGGTAATAGATAATACTCTCGGAAGTTACTATTAATTAAAACAAACCAAATAGTAACTCTTATTCAGCACAAAATACAAACATGCGTAAACAAAGTACAATACAATACAATAACTCTTTATTGTGCACCAAATACAGAGAAATTACAAATACATTAAATAAAACTTAAATTATAAAATACACAAAGGCGGCCTTATCGCCAAATCAGCGATCTCTTCCAGGCAACCCTCAAGTATGGAACAAGATTTAACAGAATACTGGGTAATGGTGCACTTAAAAATATAAAAATGCATCTAATAATCGACAAAATAAATCGTCCTAATAGCAAAAACCTGTTTTAATTATAGGTTTTAGAATTTGGAACAAGCAATATAAGTATTCATCACTGTGAACGCAGAAAGTGACGCTTTAACATACTTTTGAAAATATTAATATTTGGAGCTCTCCTGATATCTACAGGAAGAGGATTCCAAAGCCTCACTGCTTGCGTGGTAAAAGAGCGGCTATAGTAAAGTATTAGAGCTTTGCACTAAATTGATTTTGAAGTCTATGAAGACTTCCAAAGCAAGCAGCTAGGTGGCAAGCCTATCGCCAACCGGGCACGTTTCCAATCCCAACCAACATTTTTTTTTATTAGAAAATTGGAAAAATCCAATTTTCTTTTTGTTGGCCGACGCGGGATTCGAACCCGAGACCTCATGCAGTCAAGTCCAACACTCGGACCGCTAGACCACAGAGGCGAGATTAGATTAGATTGCACTAAGTTACTGAGAAAAAAAACAACTGATTCCCACCAATCGCAATCGCATGCGCAGGATTGTAATATCATGACTCGTACTAGGTACAAGATAGTATGACAATATGTTAATTAAACAATAATTTAATTAGCGGACTGTTTTAAATGAATATTAATAAAGATGAATAATGAAATTTGGCAATCACTACAAAGCATAAAACAAAGTCGCTTCCTCTGTCCCTGTCCCTATGTATGCTTAAATCTTTAAAACTACGCAACGGATTTTGATGCAGTTTTTTAAATAAATGAAATGATTGAACAGAAAGGTTTATATGTATATTTCATAAACGTGCGTAGCCAGGGCGGGCCGCTAGTAGTATTTAAAACGCGCTATCATTTTAGTTTTGACTTCTTTTTATTAAAATATATCTGGCCCTTAAAAGGTCACTGTATATGTAAAGAGAAATTGTTTTTATATTCTCTATAAATAATGGCTACTGCGATTCTGTTTAAACACGTAATTAAAGTTAATTAGTTCTTACATAAAAGTTGACAAACTGTTTTTTTAATTGAACTGACGAATAATATTACTAAATAACCATTACCGTAATAACTGTCGGACACGACTGTTCTTGGGTAATGAATATTTACTTACCTCTTGTTCTTTTGTTATGGTTGTCATAGGTAGCGCGATTTTTTATACAACATTAACACAAACAAGCAAAAAATACACACATACATACATATAGTAATACTATTTAAATTATGTCCATCGGCTATTTTCGCCAAGCTTCGGAATCCGAATGTATTTTAAAGATATCTATATAGAGTTGTTATTACACATAATTAATCATTTCTAAACTAAACTCTTTCAAACTTTAAAAAATACGAAATAGTATCTTCACACCCATATCCCCGAAGAGGTAGGCAGAGGCACAACCAGGGCACCCGCGACTAGCTGAAGACACTATCGCCAACCGGGCACGTTTTTTTTAATAGAAAATTGGAGTTTTTTTGAAAAAAACTGAAAATGGGTCACCTTAAGAACTGGTATATCTATGGCGCAAGTACCTTAGTCTCGCATTCGATTTCCGAGTCGAACAACTCAAAAATGCAAGTTTTTAATGCAACGTTACCCGGGATTGGCTATAGGTTTGCTACTTAACAAACTAACGGACGCTTTCACAGACGTCAATTATTTTTTGATCATTAATTATGTCTACGTGTTCTATACCAAATTTTGGATTAATGATAGATTAGGTAAATGTTAATTCACGTCTCTGAGTGCATAAGTATCTTAGGCTAATGGTGGGTAATTGTATATATGCCTAGGTTTAGGGGAAAAGGTCATGAAGTCACTTATTAAATAAATACTTAATTAGTATACCCCTATTTCAATTTCTTCTACAGACACTTAATCCCTAAACACAAACATTAGAAGAAACATATCCAATTAACATTTAATAAAACGCATTCTTAATTAGTGCGGGATATAATTGAATTTTGTGTATGTATGTAAGACCTTTATGCACTTGCACACCTGCATTTTTATATTAATAACAAGGTCTGAACCGAGACTTCTATCGTTTTGCTTGAATGCTGCTGTCTTCGTCTAAACCCGACTTTATTGTGCATACAGTAGGTTTTTCTCTTAGCGTTAAAATATTGCATGATTGAAATAATATTACTTTCTTGCGTCTGATTTAGGGTTCTCGACTAATGCCCAGTTCCTATAATCGACGAAACGTGATCTAAAAGTATAACTATTCGTAGTTCGCAAAAAATATTTTTAATAATAAGAACTCATATTTTTAAAAATGTTCCTAGTTAACTACCAAAAACGAGTAACCGTAGTTCAATGTTTTACTTTTGGTACAAATAACTATCATCCATAAATAAAACGATTCGATTCTTGAATGTAGGTACCGGGCGTAAGTCAACTTTATGTAGCAGAGATCATCGGGCAATAGTAGATAAAAATACATACATACATATCTTCACGCCAAGTCCCTTACGGGGTAGGCAGATAGTATCGAGTGCCAGACCTCACGATCCTGACAAACCTGTCTTGCTTCCTTCACATTCATTACACTTTTCATACAAACACGCCGGTTTCGGAGACTCTTGACACCACCCTCGGATAATATCCGATTGATCTGGTCGTGAAATGTCAGCCTTGGTCTCCCCGGGTACCTACATCCATCCACATTCGCATTGTATATCTGCTTTGTCAATCTTTCATCTGTCATTCTTTCCACATGACCGAACCAGCGGAGCATGCCCTTTCGCATTTTAACACCAACACTTTCTTTCAATCCCACTCTTTCTCGGATCTCACTGTTACAAATGCGATAAATAGGTAAAAGTAAATAATCAGAAGTGGTAGTGAGTGTGTATGAGTTGTACTATTACAATTATTAGGACTGTGTCTGTTTTTGCAACAAAAAATTACTTACCGATTATCGGATGTGGGCGAAAACCCTAAGGCCTTTTAAGGTCATTACGAATTGAAGTCACCTTCTTGAATCCTGTATCGTGTTTTTGGTGAAGGGCCTGGATGACAGCTTAGGGTGTAGCTTTTTTATGATATACTCAAGCTTGTGAAATATTTGACGTATCTTCACGCCCATATCACCGCAGAGTTAGGCAGAGGCACAACCAGGATACCCACAACTAGACGAAGACACTAGGTCCCACAATGTGATAGACAGCAAGCCTTTCGCCAATCGGGTACATATCCAATCCCGAGCAACATTTTTTATTAGAAAATTGGAAAAACCCAATTTTCTTTTGTTGCCCGACCTAGGAATCGAACCAGGGACCTCATGCAGTCAAGTCCGACAATTGAACCGCTAGACCACACAGGCAAATATTTGACGGTAAGAAATATACGTCAACTGCAAACACCAGAGATGTCAATAGTGCCGATCTTAAGCTAAAGTCTTAGGACTCATAGAATGTAACTAGCTGAAATACGACAGTGATAAGCACTGACGTTACAGTAGTAGAAACACTAATTCTACTAGTTGCAAAACTCTGAAACACACATTACACGGAAGATTTTGTTACACGTTTCACCAAATTCACCGAATTACGTTTGAATGAACAAAATCGATACTTATAAACGTCAGGCACCGTCTAGCTAGGTTATTTGTCAGTCAATTCTTTAACTGTGGTAAAACTTTTTCTTTGGTCTTTTCGTCGCAAAAAAAAAGATCTAAAATTTGAATTCGAAAAATCTAACAAATTGTAGTGGAAACATTGACACACGGTAAAAAAAGTGACGGCGGAAGAACCCGCTAGCTTAGACTAGTGAATGTATAATATAAGCTTTCATTAATATGTATATCCCATAGCAGCCAGACACTAATTGCCCGTAACGTTAAATAACATAACTCCTGTTATAAGTTATATGTCATGACAACCATAATAGGTTGTAGATGGATTCCTTTCAATTATAATTTTTTTATTAGAAAAATGCAGTTAGTTAATTGAAATATAAATACGAATAAACAAATAAAGAACCTTTGTATAAATAACCTTTTCACTTGAATTTGTTGAAGAAAGGAGCTGTCACGTTTTGGAATATGCGTCAATTATTGCAACTTTTTTTTATTTCAATTTCTTTTTATTAGTTTAAAGGTTGTTGTCTTTATAGAACAGATTCTTTTGATGAACATAGTTGTATTTTTTTTAAATTACTTTTCAAGAACAGCTTTTTTTTAAATGACAAATGATAATGTGTTGCTAACCTCGCGGTTTTTACATCTTCACCGGGCTTTGTGGGCCGAGCAGAGTGCTCAGCCCGAGACATCATTATTTAGATGGATTGGACTGTTACCTACAACGCCAGCAACAAGGGCTTTCTCCCGAGAGGCCGTACCTCGACTTCGTGCTGCGTTCTGGTTACTGAGTGACTTGATGTAAGAATAGCGGAGGCTCGTCGCTCGGAGTTAGACGCAGGGCGCAAGAGAGGTCTTCATCGCCGAGACCGGCGGCGACGATGTAGTGTAGTGTCCTGTAAGTTAGTGTTGCTTGGATTTGGAGGGATTGGCTTGCGTTTGCCGCGGTTATTGGATCCTCCGGATCCAATAGGACGTGTAACAAACAGTGCGTGTGTATCGTTGACTGACATACATAAAACAAGCATTTTATAAGCGTTGCTTGGAACTAGTTAAAAAAGAAAATATAATTTTCGCCATTTCTCAATCTGCTGGACCATATTCTTATACATGAATAAAATGTATTTTATGCCACTAACAATTTCTATTCAGCTTATTCACTTTGCAATTCAGCTAGATTCAGGCGTCAAATAGAGTCTCACGTCAAAACTAATAATAAAAATAATGTCTGATGTCATATCGTGATTATTTTAGCTAAGCTCAGCGTAATATAAGCATGCAAACAACGTTTTAAATTTTAATTTTGATTTATTAATGTGCTAATAGTCAATTTTATAGAGCTCTGAACAACTTAAAGGTGTAAAGGTAAAAGCAAAAAGAAAATATAAATTGCATTTGAGTATAATTTCAATTTAGTATAAGTTGCCCCGTGTTGGTCCGGGCTTCTTTGCAGAATAAACCATCTGCTTTCCTGTCAGGCAGCTCGTAAAAGGCGAGCATAGGTTTACCGTCACTAACACCGTGACATGATAATGATAATGACAACAACCATGACAATGATAACTTCAAATATTGATCAGTTTGTAATGGAACCAACCAGATAGCACCTGCTTTTAGACAAAAAACGGTGTCTATACCACAATGAATCATCTCCTTTACTGCTAGTTGTCTATTATAAAAACAGAAGCTAACAAAAACTTAGAAACCGGTACACTTATAACTTAGCATAAGTCTGGTATTTCTAAACAGATGTGCAAACAGCCTGCCATGTATTCCCATACCGTTATTTAAAGATTTCTTCTACTTATTTATAACACTT
>NJDD01001218.1:0-23781 GCA_002245505.1 Calephelis nemesis | reverse complement strand
CCGACCAACTTTTTTTTTTAATTGGAAAATTGTAAAAATCCAATTTTCTTTTTGTTGGCCGACCCGGGATTCGTACCCGAGACCTCATGCAGTCAAGTCGAACACCCGGACCGCTCGACCACAGAGGCAATCTCTGCAATTAAATCTTACTAAGGCGATACTCAAATTAAATAAACCATTCTTACACCAGTTATTCAAACATTAAATCCAAAACTAATTGAGTAAACATCAACGAACGCGTTCCTACATACCCTATGGATGTTTCCCCTCAAAACCCTGACTCGAATTTTAATAAGGAATTATCAAATTAGTTTTATCATTAATAAAAACCGGCTGGCCACTACAAAGGATCGTTCGCATTGTTCACAGATTTTTAAATCGTACATAATTAAATGGAATTCATTTTTTGTGACCGCGGACATTTCGCATGATATACATTCCTGCATCAGCAAGCTGGAAGCATGGAAAAAGGAACAATTTACCACCCTGCTCGAGATGACGCTCTTCAATATTAAAAAGCCAGTTTGCTGTTGAAATTTAAAAGAGAAATCAATAATCATTTCGTGGTTACGACCTTTTGGACGTAAATATATATGTTGGAACAGTACAAGGATGGAGATCGTCGAGGATTCGAGATAAAAAGTGGTAGACATGAAGTTAGCGATTCTGAGAACGGTTTAATGTATCCAGTTTTGTTTTTCATGCTTGAAGCTGGTTTGAGTGAATGTGGAGATCAAATCACTTCATTCAAAGCAATCAATCTGCGTGAATTAGGCGACGATTTATAAGAAGTTGACGATGACGATAGATTATACATTACGAAAAGCCACTTAATATGTCTTGACAAGTTAGGAGATAAGAAATTATGTTGTACACCTTTATTAGCTTGTAGATTTAGGTAAAGCGGTTGTTAGTCGTATTGATATGCATAATGATGTAGATATTAAATTTCTCCTAAATAACCACAATTATATTGGATGATTGAAATTCTATGGAGAGAGCTATGTTTGGTGTTTCTCTACGAGATGTGATACGTAATTCGGTGATCCGCAAGAGAACGAGAGTAACCGACGTAGTTCAGAGAGTTAGCAAGCTGAAGTGGCAATGGGCAGGCCACATTGCTCGCACAACCTATAACCGCTGGGGCAGAAAGGTTCTCGAGTGGCGGCCCCGTACCGGACGTAGTGTTGGACGACCTCCCACCCGGTGGACTGATGATCTGGTCAAAGTCGCGGGGAGTCGCTGGTTACAAGCGGCTGGTGATCATGACTTGTGGCGCTCTTTGGGGGAGGCCTATGTCCAGCAGTGGACGTCTTCCGGCTGATGATGATGATGATATCAGACCTCCTCAACTTAGTAGACAATGGTGGTAATTCTGCTGTTCTCAAACTAAACTTATTTTAAATGCATGCTATCTTTCTCAAATGCAACAAAAACAAAAGAGATGGAACGATTTAGACACGTCAGATTAGTCCGAACATGTCAAAACGCGACGTTTCTAATCGACGTTTTCCGAGTAATAGTTTAAACGTCTGTAGAAATGACGTGACATATAAATACAAACCGTACGGCTTATTTTGACAGCGCTAAAAGTGTTTTGTCTCTTTCTGTTTCTTTCGTTGAAAGAAGACACCGATAAAAGTGTTTTGTCTCTTTCTGTTTCTTTCGTTGAAAGAAGACAGCGATAACTTAAAATTAGTTTAGTGAGTGCGCAACAAAATTACCACCAATGTGTTTTGTATTTAAATGATCTAATTTCTAATAGGCGAAGATTTGTGAGAATTGACTTGTAAGCTACCAGACTGTAAAACTATCGCCTATCTAGAGAATATCAAACACAGCGGGGTATGAACTATTTCCGGTGCACATAATGATAATGGAACATTAATTATTACCGGTTTTTACGTAACTACCGAAAAATAGACATGTGATGTTTTTATCGGTCATAAAAAAGGTATCTCCACTCCCATATCCCAAAGTGGTAGGCAGAGGTACTACCAAGGCAGCCATATTAAATTTTAATAAACCATTGTTTGTTTACTTGTAAATAAATTTTCATACTTTTATAACAATTTTAGCTCTCTTGATCTTTTTACTTACTAGTGCAAGACCAATAAAGTACTATGATGATATTAATGATTTTTTATGACTTTTTTCATTAATTTTATACTTTATACTGTGATTAATACGTCTTTTATTGCTTGTTCTGAATTCTAATACCTATAATCAAATCAGGTTTCTGATTTAGGACGGTTTATTTTATATATTAGTAGATGTATTTTTATATTTTTAAGAGCACCATTACACAGTATTCCACTAAATGTTGTTCCATACTTAAGGGTTGCCTGGAAGAGATCGCTGACTTGGCGTTAAGGCCGCCTTTGTGTATCTTATAATTTAAGTTAGTATAAGTATCGTCTCTGTGGTCGAGCGGTCCGGGTGTTGGACTTGACTGCATGAGGTCTCGGGTTCGAATCCCGGGTCGGCCAACAAAAAGAAAAATTGGATTTTTCTAATGAAATGAAAATGTTGGTCGGGATTGGAAACGTGCCCGGTTGGCGATAGGTTTGCCACCTATCACATTATGGGACTTAGTATCTTCGGCTAGTCGTGGGTTCCCCTTGTGCCTCTGCCTACCTCTTCGGGGGTATGGGCGTGAAGATACTATAATTTAAGTTTTATTTGATGTATTTGTAATTCATCTATTTTTGGTGCACAATAAAGTGTTATTCTATTGTATTGTATGTTTAAAATGTAGGTACTTCAAAATCGCGAAGCTATTAACTGTGCAGTAAGGTCTTCTAGTTTTATGATTTGTCGAGTAAACTTCCATAAGGACGAAACCGCTATTAGATCATCATCTCCCAAGCGACCTCGATAGACAAGAAAATGTAAAGCCCGGTGAAGTTGTAAAAACCGCAAAGTAAGCAACAAATTAGTCATTAAAAAAAAAGAAAAAAACGTCACAAGTTTATTAGTGTTACAGTCATGCCTAATTGCGTCCACAGCAATAAATCCGCTTCTGTGACCCTTCACCATATTCTGTCAGATGGATTGAAGGTCATTGAACCAGGTTACTGTTTTTCTTAAAAAATAAAGCATTAAAAATTGCAAAAATACCGACTTCGATAAAATACATTCACAAAAATTAAGTATTTTCCTCGATTTAGATTTCCACCTTGTGGAACTTGAGTCTTCGGCTAGTTGTGGGTGCCCTGGTTGTGCCTCCGCCTACCTCTTTAGAGATATGGGCGTGAACAAACTTTTTTTAGATTTCCAAATTTAGATTCAGATTTAAAGGCAATGAGATCATATTGGAAGTACGCTCTTTCAAATAAAAAAGATATTGAACCACTTTTCAACTAACGGATCGATTAACATATAGAAAAAATACGAGCTTAAAAAATAGCCTCCTATTTTTTTTAAATATTTGTTTAAAATACAAAAATCAGCTGAGAAGGTATTTTCTGTTTAATATAATTTGAACGGCTTCAAGGAAAAACGAATAGGCACATCTAAGCGTACTTCCTTTTTCGATCCTTTCTACACTTTTAATCAATTGGTCTGAGATTAGTTGTACCAAACTACAATCTTTAATGTACACCAAATACAGAGAAATTAAAAATACATCAAATAAAACTGAAATTATAAGATACACAAAGGCGGCCGTATCGCCAAGTCAGCGATTTCTTTAAGCAATCTTATAGTATGGAACAAGATTTAGCGAGATACTTGAATTGGTGCTCTTAAAAATATAAAATTGCATTTAATACTAGACAATATAAATCATCACAAAAGCAGAAGCCTGTTTTAATTATAGGTATTTGAATTTAAAACAATCAAGAAAAGTCAAATGCAAACTAAATTACAGTGAACGTAGAAAGTGACGCTTAAAGCGTAGTCTTTTAAAAATAATATAATATTTAAAGATAATAAATAATATTTAAAGATCGTCCTAAAATATCTACGGGGTGAGAATTCCAAAGCCTTACTGCTTACGAGGTATAATACTATTAATTTGTTAATGTATGTGACCTCTTTAAACTATGTAAAAACAGCAAAACTTTTTGTTTAATCTATAATACCGAACAAACGTTATAAAAATAATCTTAAAGACAAAATGCAAAAATTCTATAAAATATGTATGTCTAGACTCTAAATTGTATATTTTATTTTTTTTACTACCAACTGTTACAAATGGATATCGAACTGGTTGTATAGTCTCAAAATCTTTACCGTTAACGACGAAAAAGGTCACATGACAGGTGTTGCTAGAAAACATTAATCAAGTATATGCGCGGTGTTGCTGTTTTAGGAAAAGGTTTTCTAAATACTAAGAATTGGTGTACCTATATAGTGAACAATTATGCATTGTTTTTACGATATCAACGTGTAAAACGGAATTGTAGTGTGCAATTAGCTGGGTGTTATTATGTCATAAAGAAAATAAAGGCGTTACAAGTAACCAAAGAAGGAACGTATAATGGATGTCTATAGTTTTAATTAAAGAAATATTATTTATGCTTACGCCAGTAATTGAAAAATTTTATGGGAATCATATTCATTAGTGGAATGTCACTAAAACACGTGTTTTGGCATATATATTGCTATTTCAGATACACCTTTTCACATTATCATTCGTATGACAAAAAATATAATCCTTACGATGTTGACAAGTTATACCTTCCTAGTTTTAATACTTAATATCCATTGCTGCACTAACTTGTTTAAATGTTACAAATATACATGTTAATTTTTTTTTTAATTGAATTTTACTAAAACAATTTTTTTATACTTGCTATTATTTCTTATAATACATTGACAGTTGAATTACTATCAAATTCAATTCAATTGACAAAAGTTCATAAATACTATATTCAATTTTACCATATGAAATTATCGTATAATCAAAGATGTTGCTGTAGCTGGTTATCCTATTTAAATAAAATAATTTATCTTACATTTTAAATTGCTTTAACAAATACATAAATAAAGTTCAGTATTTTTCAAAACCTTTGTATTAGATTCATATTTTCATTGCGTAAATATGATCACGTTTCTCAATTTCGTGCTAAGCTCAAGTGGTTGCCTATCAACATTCGCCGGAATTGTCATATCCTCTCCCTTTTGTACTCCATTCTCTTTGATCCATTTGCGCCTATTTATTTAAAGGAGAGATTTAAGTTTTGTAACAATGAGGTAAAATTTCTCAGGTCCAGTAGTAATTGTACTATTCAAGTTTCCTCTCGAAAAACTTGTTACTATAGCCGTTCTTTCACTTTGGAAGCAGTGAGGCTTTGGAATTCTCTCTCCGTAGATATATGGAGAGCTCCAAATGTTCATATTTTCAAAAGTATGTTAAAGCGTTACTTTCTGCGTTCAATGTAATATAGTTTGCATTTGACTTTTCTTGTTTGTTCCGTTTTAAAGCTTCTGCTTTATAATAATGTGTGACGTCTAGTATTAGATGCATTTTTATATTTTTAAGAGCACCATTAAACAGTATCTCGCTAAATCTTGTTCCATACTTTAGGGTTGCCTGTAAGAGATCGCTGCCTTGGCGATAAGGCCGCCTTTGTGTATCTTCTTAGTGTAAGTTATTTTAATGTATTTGTGATTTATTTGTATTTGTGCACAATAAAGAGTTATTGTATTGTATGTGTTAAGTAAACAAAATAACTAATTTTATCGTGGCAGTCTATTAGATGACAGTTGCTTCTAACCATCAAGTTCGCCTTTTCAGTTACTTGCTCCTTACACAAACGAGCGCTAAACTATCCTCTCTATAGTTGGCTGGACAAATTAATATTGTGTAAATGAATATTTATATTTATTAAGAAACGTCGTAGTAAATGATATAAAATAGTAAAAAACACACAATACTTTCAATGGTAAAATGTAACCAAGGTTAGATTTAACCGTTGTCTATAGCTGGTAAAATGATACCAATACATTCATATATTAAACATCTAGATAAAATGAAAATTAATTGTGGCAAAATTAGATTGTTTACAGTAATTTCATACCTAAAGAGACCAATAAAAAAGCAAATAAGTATTTAAGTATCCTCACACCCATCTCCTGGAAGAATTAACCAAGACACACTGTTTTCAAAGTGAGGGAATCCTCAAGGACACCCTTATTTTAGAAAAAATATAATAATACCCTAATGCTCTCCCTCAAATCCTATTGATGCCTTTCTATCCAAAGTTGACCTTTGTAATTTGAAGATGTAACCTTGGCATCCACCGGTGTTTGGCAGCCAACTGAACTTTGCGGGAAGAGACAATACCCTCCACCTCCCCTGGCCCTACCAACCATCATGGTTATACGGGCCGAAACGCGGGAGGTGCACGGGATCTGCTTTATGGCTCTCTTTCCCGTGCACTTCTTGACTACAAGTTCTTTTTTTTCTCAACCTATTGTCCCTTTGACCTTCTCCCCATTATATAGGAGCAGGAAGAGCATATATTAGGAGCAGACCGCCCCAATCTGCTCCTTCCCAGTGAGGAACGACGTCATAATCACGGCACTTGTTACTAACGGAAGAAAAAACGTGTTTCTGCTGCCTCAACCCCATTCAGGTGAGGGAAGATGGAAACGTCCATCCTTGCCTCACTCAACTCACCGCATTTTTAATAAGACCGCCACCCCACGAAGGCCAACGGGGCCTCCCACCCGGCCCGATATTTGAGAGGAGTAAGGAGTAGTCACCTTGGTCCAATTAGCTTCCGAGGCGAAGCGTTGGATTGCACACCAGATACTGACTCCCACCCCCCATCCACAATCCCCACTTCGGGAATATTGGCATGAAGATGCAATAAAATGTAAAAATACTGAAATCATACTTCATAAATTACAAATAAATATGAAAGCGACATTATGAGTCAAGGTGCTAAGCTCGTTTTACGTGATTTTTTTATGACATTGGAAGGCAAACAAGCAGACGGATTTCCTAATGTTAAGAAATTCACGCCGCCTAGAGACACCAAAGGTGGTAATGGTGCGTTGCCAACCTGAGGCCGGGATGTTAGGCCTCGGGCAAAAGTAAGTTTACCGGCTACCTTACCCTCCGAACCGGAACACGTCGTGACGTTATGGCGGCAGGAATAAGTAAGGCGGTGGTACCAATCCGGTCGAGTCGCTGCTAAACTCTACCACCTAGTCAGATGTCACGGTATTAGTGACGGTGAGCCTATGCTCGCCTTTTACGAGCTGCCTTTTGGCAGGAAGGCAGATGGTCTACTCTGCAAAGGAGCCCGGACCAACACGGGGGTGTTTCAATGTGATTCAATGCTTATTCCAAAGTTCCTTTATGGGAGCGAGAGTACCTATGCCAAAAAAGACTTGAAGGCGGTCGAAATGAGAGCGCTGTTTATTCTGTGGTGCTATACTCGATGACCGTGTCATCTTGTAACAGTAAGATCCGAGAAAGAGTACTCTCTGCCTTTATGTAAGGCAGTTGGCTTAAAGTTATATATGTCCTCTCCTTCAAAAAAATAACCTTTCAAAGGTAATTTATAAATGCAATCTATTTTTCCTTTTTCTATGGCCTTAAAACAAAAACATTAACTTCTAGAACATTCGATTTAAAGTTTATTTTATTTGTGCGATGGTGAAATATCGTGATCTCATAAAACTTATTCGGTCGCGTGCTCAACTATCGTTACGATTGCCACAAGTTATAGGTAATAGCGTTTGTAATAGAAGATACTCTTTTAAGGATAAACGGGTACACTAGATTAAAATATAAATACAGTGATTGCTTTTCTTGATTTTGACCTTTTTAGACAATAAAGCCATGTATTAATTCATTGTTAATATACAGAAACAGTTCTGTTTATTAATATTTCAAAACTAATATTGTTTCTCAAATTCCTTTCTACCGAATCGTTCGTTAAATACAGTATAATATGGTCTTTAAGAGAAAGTACACACATTGAAAACATATAAAACATTTATAACATGTTCATGACATTGGCACCGACCAAAGGAAATAATACCATAATTCAAATACCTAACTAAGAACAAATTTACAAGATTATTATTAGTACACAGAGGCAATATTAAAACTATTTTCATTTTTTTGTACATTAACTAGTGGTCGCCCTTTGGTCGAAATTCGATCATAATAAATTTTAACATCTTGTTGATAAGAACGCTTCTTCATTTCTTAAGACCAACTACTTTGTTTCCAAACTTTTTAGTGCGCCATCTGTGATCTTTTATCGTTATCATCAATACATTTGTTCGTGTGTCTCAAATGCATGGTAGTGTGGGTAATGTTTTATTTATTGAGTTAATGTACTTTGTAAGCATTATTATTGAAAAATATTAGCGTTCTGCACTTCTACTACACATAAACTATAGGTGTGCCAAATTTTATGCTTTGTGTCCGCGCAATTTTCGTAAAAAGAGGTCCAAAGTTTTTGCATTACGTATTAATATATAGATGATTTATTTATTATATTATATTAATAAGAATCTTATAGTTTAAGCCAACTTATTCGGCGTCTTCAGTTGAGGAGGCCGAGGAAACAAGTAATTTCCTCTTCCATTATAATTGATTGGCGTAATTGCGAACAAATTCTTTCGCGAAGTGGCCAAGTTCCTCCCCGGTTTACTCAGTATTAAATGATTATACCGTTTAAAAGAACTAGACATGTCAACTTTGCCATTATTGGAATGACATGGACTTTTACAAAGCTTATTGAGATAATTTACGTACAATCGCGCATTAAAGTGCTTGGAATATTATCGCTTAGATTTATGTTGTAGGTAAGTAATTTTCTATACTGTACCATATGCCATTATTACATATTCTTTTAAGAATGCTGTCGGATATTGTTATTTTGTTCTTTTTTAAGTGCGTATTAATAATTTAGGATCTTAGATTCGCGTGTGTCACTACCAACTGTTCTAAATCCATGTCGAAGCTATTATAAGTACCAACACTAGCAAGTTGCTACACAGCACTATTAACCCAATCACGGTGGTAGTGATAATAAACTCATGCTCCTTCTTGTGAGCTACATATGAGTAAAAATTTTTGTTTGCCTGTATTTTTTAAAGGAACACTAGTCCAACGGAGGGAAAAAAAATGAATAAAATCATCCTTATTTGACTTCACGTCATAATAGATAGCACTTTTTTGCTGTATAATATGATGTGTAGGCGAGTGCTTAGAAATGGCCTGAGATACAGTTATCGTTCGCAAATGTTAGCGTCCTAACCGAACTGACAGTGCCAATTTACCAACACATTAAAGTTAAAATAAACACTAACTATAAAACATGAAGACAAAAAGAGATTAGATAGAGTAATGTTTTATCTAAATATTTTAAACAAATGAAAGGCCAATAAAACAAGCCAAGCTAGGAGATAAAGCTATTTCGATAATTTCCTATTTATCTTTTTTAACCTATCACATTGTGGGTATTAGTGCTTACCTTTTCCCGGGATATGGGCGTGAAGATATTTTTTTTTCTACTCTATCTTTTTTGATACAATAATGTATCAAAAATTACTGTTGCAATGTTTTGCGAATCATCTTTTTTAATGCTGTAATAATATCTGCATTTTGTAGATGACTGTACCTACATTATACAATTTTGTAGAAATCTTAAAGCATAATAATATGTTTATTGGCATTCGTACACGATGTTAAAACCTTTCGAATTTATAATCAATCATTATCGCATTCTGTAAATATTTCTCATGTTACTTTCCATTGCGAAAAAACTTAGTAAATGCGAAGGCTAACTAATTGATCGTGTTTAAATTGAGTTGCCTCTCGATGTAATTTAATAAATGTTATTTTAATTGTAAGTGAATATTAATAATTAGCGAAACTTAATTGTAGTTTTAATAAATAGTCAATTTATTATGCACTGGCTTGACCGCGAAACCGCTAGCACAGATTAAATGATCAAGAGAAGTGGTAGCTGTGAATATCTTTTTAATCTATAAAAAAAAAATCTCGACTAACATGCGGCTACCCAGGTCAATAATGATAAAAACTAGTCATTTTTATATGACATGGGTGGTAATTCTGATAAGCAAATGTATTAGTAAGCTATCTCGTTCCAATGAAACGAAAACAAAAAGATGGAACATTGTAGACATATCAATTTATTCATTATGTAATATTTTTTGATATTTTTAATACGAGAAATAACGCGTACAACCTAATCTGAAAGCACTAAACGTCTTTGGTTTCTTTCTACCACTAGCGTTGAAAGAAGATAGCGATATCAAATGTCAGTTTAAAATGCGCGTCAGAATTGCCATCTATTACTTTAGGTGTTACTTAAATTTTTTTTATATAATTCATCCTCTACAAGGGTAAAATAAATAAGTGTGTAGGAAGGACCGCCATTTTAAGTATTTATTGAATGAAGTGTGGCATTTAGTCTTCAAATACAAATAAATAATGTTAATATGATTTTTTAAATTTAAACTTTCAAAGGATTAAAATGAAATGGTCAAATGTTCACAAAAACATTTTTAGTTAAAGTTAATACAAGTTCCTTGATTAAATTTAAGTTAACTTCTATTAATATAAGTATATGTGTCAACTTTAAGTGAAATGTAAGCCAAAACATTTTCAAGATTTCATTCCATAAACAGTCAAAATGTGGCTTTAAACTTTCTAAGAAAATAAATGGTTTATTGATGATGTTTTATATTATATTTAATTAACTTTACATGTGAATACGGTATGGACTTCATGTCATTCTTATTGTTTTTTATTCATTAACATATAAAAATACAAAGAAAGTATAAAAAATGTTTTTGTTCTTTTTGTAATCCTTGTTATTTTATGATAAATAAAAAATAACATAATTTAAAGCGATACTTTCTTACGGATTTTTTATAAATAAAACCTATAAAGACCAATTAGTACACATAAGACCGTGTACACATAATTGGATAACAGAATTATGTATATTTCGTACTATAAAAGGATATTAAGGGGCCATATACGCTAAAATACGTCAGCAGTTTACTGTTTTTTTCATACAAAGCAATCATGTATCTTGCTGACAAAAATACACAAGATTAACATGAATATGCTTTACTAGACTAGTGTTTCCAAAACACGATTCATTTCACTTTGCTCGATAGAAAAAAATCAAAAAGTTAACCCTTTTTGAAAGCAAAACGCAAATGTCTACTTCAAATATGAAAATATCGACACCAGATTTAACGTAAACATAGATAAGTACTATACCTGAAAGATAAATGTTTCAGTTTTTATACTTTTTTCAAATTACTTTTATAGTGTCAAAAATAGTGATTTGTCGCTTAAGACGTTTACTTTAGAGCGCCATTGTTCATAGTAATCATGGAACGGGGGAGCGCGGTGATTGGCTCTTCTGGCTGACTGAGTATGGGGCCTTAACTAACTTATTAATTCGTAATTCTATGAAACGCGATATTAAACAGTTGTGTAATAATACATAATGATTTAATATACAATGATAACAAGATAATTTATTGTAAACTTGTGTTGTGAACTGGTTTAAGTGATATAAACTTGATCGATTTGGAGATGTGGTACAATCATTGACAAAAGTGTTTAACAGGTTTTTCATTATTTATTAAAATTAATAAACAAGTAAGAAGATATATAATATTACAAAAGTGTTAAAGTTTCAACAAATTTAATGTAGCAATTAACGTTATTCTAGAGTAGTAAAAAAAAAAAATATTTTGAAGTGAAATTTTCTGTAGCCGCTTTGCGCACTTTTTTTAGAATGGGTAAAAACTTCTAAACTCGCGTTGGGACACGTCGCGTCGAAAATTCGTAGAACGGCGCAGGGCGTTGTACACAAACATGACGTATTGACGTACAATAGCGCAATTAATGAATATCGTATTTTACCACATAAATGATAGTACTTTCATACTGGTAATTAAGCAATTTGTGCGAAATTATTCTCTAACCATTCCAAAATATCAAAAATGCACAACGTTAATATTTAAGTTTTCACTTCTGCCGGCACTCCCGGGGTGCAACCCGTCGCTTTTTTTAATTGAAATGTGCATATTATAGAAAATCTCTATAGTGTCTATAGAATATCAGCAAGTCTTCAAATTTTAATAAAATCAAACCAAGTTCAACCAAGTGCCGATTATGAATAGTGTGAATTTAATACATATCTACAGTTTATTTATTCTATGAATTACGAAACATATAGCACGATTTCTTTTAATTGCAAAGTTGTTTAATAATACATAATGATTGAATGTGCATTAATAACAATGTAATTCCCTGTAAACTGCTTTAATTGATATAGGTATAATCGATTTGACGTGGGTACAGTCAATGACAAAAGTATGTAATTGTATTGTATTGTGTGCATGAGTACCTAAGTGTGAATTTTGGCAGAGATAACATACGGAATTATGGAGAAATGCAATAAAATAAAAAAGTATCTTCACACCCATATCCCCGAAGAGGTTGGCAGAGGTACAACCAAGGCACACACGACTAGCTGAAGACACTAAGTCCCACAATGTGATAGGTGGCAAGCCTATCGCCAAATAAAATAAGATTTACATTTAACAGTTTAATTTTATGGTTTAACAAAATAGTTGTTAATAGAGTTAAAAAACATTATGATAACAATAATTTATTGAAAACTAGTTTGCGTGATATACGCTTGATTGATGAGGGGATACATGTACAATCATTAACACATTTGTATAGTCAATTTTAAATAATATAGCTATTAAGGATAATCAAAATGTATTAACATCTATTTCTAAGTAAAATTAAAGCTTGAAATGAAATCTGTTGATGCATGATTGAATATGCATTGATAGCAAGATAAATAAGTAAAAACATACTAGTTTGAGTGATACAGACTTGATCAATTAGACGAGATTGGTACAGTCACTCACAACAGTGTGTAACAAATCTTTAGGAAAAACTGCTATTACCTACATTACATTACAACAGTGTGGTGAGAGCTGAAATCCCCTGAGGGATATTAACACTCCATTTTATATTTTTACAAGATTTCACAAATTTAGAGCTAGGTATTATAACAAAATACCGGATTTTGTATTGACTACAGAATAACCAAATAAACTGATTGTACGTCCTAGATATAAAAAAAATCAAATATTGCTTGATTATTGTCCTTATACATTGTGAAAAAGTTCAAAAAGGAAGGTTTAATTAGAAAGACCATTGTCATTGTGTATTCTAATTAAAAATTAAATGTTTACTTTCAGCATGTAACTTATTATATAGAAAAAGAAAATATTAAAACGGATGAACACAAAGATTACTATTAATTCTATGTTTATATTATTGATTATTATCTATACTAATATTGTGAAACTGATGAGTTTTTGTTTGTTTGTTTGCTTGGACGCGTTTGTTTCTCAGGAACTACCGGACCGATTTGAAATGTTCTTTCAGAGTTAGATAGCCCATTAATAGAGAAAAACTATGGGCTACATATCATCACGCTAAGACCAAAAAGATTTAAAGATTCCAAAATACCATCGTATAACACTTTTTAAATAAATAATAACATAATATATATAGGTACTTAAAAATGAAAAGAATCTCAACTTTCTCGGCAATCTGCCACTGCTAAACGGCTGCGACTTCTGCGCAGCAATGAGACGGAGGATGAAAATAAACTTAACATTGAGTCGGAACATAATAAAAGAACTTTCTTTCTCCTAAAAATATCTAATGAACTTTAATTATGGTGTTCCTTACACCTAGAGTGACCGCTCTACCACTCTACCCGTTGAAAATCCCGTTCTTTTAATGTGAACTTACCATTGCTAATATCAATTTTCAAAATCTTGTTGTTAGAATCTCTATATGTGTATTTTTTAAAAAAAAGGCTTCACGTCCATATCCCCGAAGAGTTAGGTTCAGGCACTACCAGGGCACCCGCGACTAGACGAAGATGTCTAAAACTATGTCCCACCATGTAATAGGTGGCAAGCGTTTAACCAACCGGGCACGTATCCAATCTCAGGCAAGTTGCAACGTTTTTTTGAACCCGGGGATAAAACCCAGGACCTCAAGAAGTCATGTCCAACACCGAACCGGACGGTTAGATCACAAAGACAATGTGTATTTCTAAATTTTAATAATAGCTAAAATTGTAAATAGAATAATTTTAAATGAAACGGTTATTAAGGATAATAAAAATGTATTCATCATTTCTAAGTAAATTTTAAGCTAGAAATGAAAATGTTAATGATGCAAGATTGAATATGCATTGACAACAATTAAATTTTTTAGGAAAACTGTGTGTATGTATTTCTCCTGTTTACCTGCGGTGAAATTAGAAAAGAGAAAGTATATTATGTTCCGTTTTCATGCCAAAATTGCTAAGCTGATTTTGATATTTAACAAATAGATTAAACTTTGGAAAAAGACGTAGTTACTTTTTATATTAAAATTTCAACGAGCAGCGTAGGAGAGCTAAATATTAAATAACTAAAGCTAAGCTAAACCGTGGGTAGCAGTTATTAAAGAATTCGATGGTTAACCAGTATTCATACATTGCAGTTTCATTTTTCGGTAACGTCTCTATTCTTAATCATAGAATTCAACGGGATGTTTAACAGTCGAAGGATTCCATTTTAGAATTCCCTTATTTTGAATGCTTGTATTACTTGTATGCCTATGACGTCTAGCGGTTCAGGTGTTGGATTTGACTTCGTGAGATCTAGGGTTCGAGTCCCAGGTCGGGCAACAAAAACAAAATTTGGGTTTTCCAATTTTCTAATAAAAAAAGTTGCTTGGGATTGGATATGTGTCCGGTTGACTATAGGCTTGCCACCTATCACATTGTTGGACTTAGTGTCTTCGGCTAGTCGTGGGTGCCCTTGTTGTGCCTCTGCCTACCTCTTCGAGGATATGGGCGTGAATGCTTGTTTCATTTAGTTAATATAAAGGAAATAGTCATCCTTATGTTTAATTTTAAGTTAATCTAATTTTCGCTAAGACATTTTAACAAGCCCTTTCTATATAAGTGTACAAAAAACGTGATTTCAGTACCTAAGTACTCTATACTCAAACTTTATTATTATTAAAAATATTACCAACAAATGACCAACCAGAATTAGAAATCAAAATCGAGGTTCTAGGTAGACTTTTCAGCATCGAAAGACCAAAGAGTATATAATTACTACGTTTCAAAAGACGCTTACAAAATGATGTGATTACTTTATTATATTTACGTATATCTACATTCTAAAAACACAAGGAAATTGATTTACTGTTTTTAAGAAAGCAATATGCTAAAATTTACAAAACTATTTGTTACGGTAATTTTAACACGTAGTTATGGAATATGAAGTGTTTGAAAAGACATCAGCTTATAAATCTCGCTTCGATTGGCATTAAATAATCGAAATGACAGTCAATAAAACTTGGTTCACCTGTCACAAATATCTGTGGCTTATCTGTTGTTTGGGGCCAGTTGTCTCTCATTTTATAAGCAGTTTATGGAGGTTGCTTGCAAAATATGAGTATTACCGCGGCAAACCGATTAGCGCAGCGGTTCCCAACATTTTGCATACTGTAACTCTTTTCCGAGAAAATTAGATTTTTTCTTAACAAATCCACAAATTGTCTAAAATAAGCAAATCATGTTTTTAATAATATCGATTTTTTGTTTTGGCGTTTGTTTTACCTTTTTTACGAGTGGAAATTTTCATTGATACCCGCTACTTTTGAAAGACGTATCTGGTTATGTCGGACACTTACCGACTCAAACCACACGGTATCCTCCCATTCCCCGGGTATTTACTAAAACCTTAGAACGTTTTTGCGTACATATACTGCACCATCGTCACTGGATCTCAATGCTGAGAAACTAAATATGACAGAGAATTATGGCCCCAGAAGGTTACAGAGGAGCAACCATCCTAGTCTAATCAGTTTCTCCGGAGCCACAAGAAAATCTCAAGCACTCAGCTCTTGACTTGACTTGAAGGGTCTGTATTTGTTATACCTACGCTAACCACGCTTCCAACACGACACTATTAATTGAAAAAGAAAAGAAGATTTAGAAGTAGAAATTGTTTTGCGAAGCCCAATAAGCTATGAGTGCTAATTGCCAATTTTGATACATCATCTAGGTACGTAAGAAATAAGCTTACTATAGTTTAGTTGCTAAAATTATTATTATTAATTTTTGACTGTATGGGTGTTCGTCTTTCAAACGATAGTAATATCATTTCTTATAGCAGCCACGTTCTTATGAAAAAGTAGCCATATTTTTTTATTATCCTGGGACTCATAAAAATAAGTGAAAAGTTAAAATATATTTTTATGCAGCTAAGACCACTGAGAATTGCCTCCGTCTAAAACAGGGGTGGGCAAATTCTTATGCCCGCGGGCCGGTATTTTAAAAAAAATCTAAAATACCTAAAAATAGCAGTAAATATTACGATTATAAACGTTGTATGAGGAGAACATAGGACATTTTTTTTAATATTTTATAACCCTTTATTAAAATAAAATCTATTTATGAAGTCTTAACATATGAAATACGCAATATGTATGTTTGAATTATCGATTCGGTATCTTAATTGTTCAAATTTCAATAGTTTTTTTAACATTTCTACCATTATTTTTTTACGGAGGTTCATATTTTTTTCTAAAAAACCCTCGGCGGGCCGGATTAAAACCTCTCAAGGGCCGGATCCGGCCCGCGGGCCGTAATTTGCCCACCCCTGGTCTAAAACATCCTATATTTACTTTTCATCAAACGTAATTGAACAAAGTAATTTCTACACGGCAACCTTAGATAGGCTGTAGCTCCGCGGAAATCAAAGACGGTTTCAGCGCACAGTTTGAGAATCTCTGTTTATTAGCTGACACTAAGTATTGACGACTGCACTTCGATAAGATTTCAACAAGTTTTCACAGAAGATAATTTATATCAAAACATTTTATGGGCACTTAATATTAGAGTATGTGCTTTGATTTTATTATTCACAAGCTAAACCTATCCGCCATCTTTGAGCATAGGAACAACACAGTATTACTAAAGCCTTTACCGTGAGCAGCTTCGATAAATCTAAAGCGGTTTTGTCTGAAAATTAAGTTTTAGTATGCAGAAATAGTAACTATTTTTTATTTTATGATAAAGAAGAAGAAGGCAAACAAGCAGACCGATTTCCAGATGGTAACAAATTCACGCCGCCTAGAGACACCAAAGCCGGTAATGGTGCATTGCCAACCTGAGGCCGGATTGTAAGGCCTCGAGCAAAAGTAAGTTTACCGGCTACCTTATCTTCCGAACCGGAACACGTCAACGGCAAGCATTGGATGTTATGGTGGCAGGAATAAGTAAGGCGGTGGTACCAATCCGGGCGAGTCGCTGCGAAACTCTACAGACTCTTGAGTTTTCCCCCGTGTTGGTCCGGGATCATTTGCAGAATAGACCATCTGCCTTTCTTGCCAGGCAGCTCGTAAAAGGTGAGCATAGGCTTATCATCACCAACACCGTGACATCCTACTAGGTGGTAGAGTTTCGCAGCGACTCGCCCGGATTGGTACCACCGCCTTACCTATTCCTGCTGCCATAACGTCATGACGTGTTCCGGTTCGGAGGGTAAGGTAGCCGGTAAACTTACTTTTGCTCGAGAACATCCTGACCTCAGGTTGGCAACGCACCATTACCATCTTTGGTGTCTCTAGGTGGCGTGAATTTCTTACCATCAGGAAATCCGTCTGCTTGTTTGCCTTAGTATAACATTAAAAAAAATCATAATAGTGCCTTCGCCGTAAAACATAATTTTGCTCTCATAAGATACAGTCTAGGAGTTTTGGCGCCATCGAGAGAAAAGATGGTCAAAGTTTTTTCATAATTATTGAATTTCCTGTTCACATTGAGTGAAATTAGTCAATTTTGGTGGCATTTTATACAATTTTGTTCAGTGAAAGTGCACAAATGAAATAATCATGAAGAAATTAGCGTATCGTGTATTTACTCGTGGCCTCCAAATCTCATTAAACGAGCTTGAGTAATGAGGCCACCGCTTTACCCAAGAGCCTGACATGACTTGCTGACGACTTATGACAGATGACTAATTATAATTAATTAAAATTGATATGGAATTTGATGCAAATTTCTTCTTGACTAATGGCAATATACTAACGTGAAGGTCAAAACCTAAAAAAAGAAGAAAGATACAGTCTACTGTTTCCCCTGTTTCGAGCACGCCTATTATTTACAACTTAATTAACGATTAAAACACGATCAATTGTTATAGGTGAAATACCAACGAATTACATCTACAATCGTAGCTGCTTATTAGCACTAACAATTATTACACAAATATCGAGCGACTTTTTCCACCCTTTGGCTATTGCAAATTACATACCTACCTAGTAAACGAAAAGAATTTTGTTCGTCAGTATCGCAATGACTGTGTAGGACTACGACTATTTCTTACATACTAGTGGTCGCCCATTGGTCGAAATTCGACTATAAGTTGATAAGAAAGCCATCTTAATTTCTTAAGACCAACTACTTTGTTTCCTGAATAGTTAGTGCGACATCTGTGATCTTTTACCATCAACATCAATTTATTTGTGTGTGTCAAATGCATGGTAGTGTGTAGCGTTTTATTTATTGGTTTTATGTACTTAATATGCATTATTATTGAAAAATATTAGCATTCTGCACTTCTCCTACTCATAAACTATAAGTGTGCCAAATTTTATGCTCCTCGGTCATTGCAATTTTCATAAAAAGGGTCCAAAGTTTTGGCATCACGTATTAATATATAGACTCCTGCCTATACATGAAGGATATTAAGCTATCTTTTATATATATAAAAATGAAACCCGTTTTTCTTTGTCACGGTATCACGCGTGAATGGCTGGACCGATTTCACTAATTATTTTTTTGTTGTATTTGTTATTATTAGGAGAAGGTTCTTACTGAAAAAATACTAAGAAAATCTCTCAGAAATATTGAAAAATATACATTTAATTTTCCCCTTTTAAAAAAACGCGCGTAACGAATGTCAATGTCATTCACAGCAATAGACTATAGCACAGATTAGATATTAGTAGGACTATATTGAAAGAGCATCGACTGTTCGGAAACGTAATAACATGTTATTTTTTCAATACAAACTGAGCGGGCGGTACGAAGTTCGCCAGGACAGCTAGTTAGTAATAAATACATCTGGACAAATTACACAAATTGATCTAACACCAAAGTAATCTAATTATATAATGGTGTTACGTTATATAGACTTAGAATAAAGTTGATTATTATTTTCTTAATCAAAAATTATGTGTTGTAAATCTATACAAATAATATAAAAAGAAAATGTTTGTTTTTTTGTATTAAATGAATCTGAAACTTCTGGACCGATAGGAAAAAATCTTTTAACGTAAAAGCTGACATTTATCTGCCTTTCATTAGGCTAATCAACTTTTTTTTAAACGGGAAAATGCTTCAATCCTATGGGAAAAGGGTTAATAGAACAACGGGTAGTAAAAATGATATCCTTCTGTTCTTATCTTTTTCACATAACTGCTAAATGGCTAAGTCGATTGGGTTGAAAGTGTTACTAGCTGCCTGATTAACCTTAATGTACGAGATATACTCTACTGCTTACTCAGCTACCTAATACGATTATGTATTGACAACGGTATAATACAGTTTTAAGATCTGATCTAAGTAACAAAAATAAGGACAGAAATAAAAAAACTTAATTACCAAGTGACTACGGAACCAAAAAAGTATATGAATATAATCTAGGTGCATGTAAATCTTTGGTGACATTAAGTGCATTACAAAGATTAATAAATGTTGATATTACATGAGTGAACTAGTACGAGTATTAGTCCATTATAAAATATCTAGATGGATCTAAATTCTAAGAGCGCGAGATCCGATAATTCTGTTCCATGACCAGACCTTTATATATATTAAATGTTTCAAGTTATTCCAACTTTTTACCTAAAGCTTTCTCCATAATGTCAGTGCTTTTAATTGTCACATTCTATATAGTAAGTTTGTGCCAATACTAGAATAGTCCGGGGAAGTTATTCTCGCGCTCGGCGCCTAACGCCGGGCAAAGAGCCGCCAATATTCCTCCAATCCACCCAGTAACCAGAACGCAGCACCAAGTCGAGGTACGGTCTCCCGGGAGACAACCCTTGGTGCTGGCGTTGTAGGTAACAGCCCCATGCATTTAAATAATGATGTCTCGGGCTGAGCACTCTGCTCCGCCCACAAAGCTCGGTGAAGTTGCATAAAATCGCGAGATTAGCAACAATTTAGTCATTCAAAAAAAAAAAAAAGTGAAGTTATAAAAACCTCGCGATTAGCAACATTTTATATAAAAAGTAATATTTACTCCCTAATGAAGCATCTTTTTTTAATACATATTATATAGAAGTAGTAAACTTTGTCCAACACTTTTTAACCGATTCTAAAACACGGAGGAGGTTTTTAATTTGATTTTTTTGTATGTTTGTTACGCGATTTCTCAGCCAATAGCCAATCGATTTTGATGGTTATCCTTAAGAAAGATAGGCTATGACTCAAAAATAGTTCCATATTAGTTATATCATGATCCAACTTTTAGTTTTTGAGTTATACTCAAGTGTGCACAAAAGCTTTCACTGGAACTTTCATTTTGCATGATCAATGAAAAATGTATACATAATTAAGTGTAACTCAAAAACTACTAGTAAAGTGTTGATAATATTTATATAGGACCTTTTCGAAAACGTTTGCTTTGTTTTGAAAAAAGAAATATCAAATCGCGACGTGGTCCCCAAAGAAACAGTTGGAGTCGATTTTTGCAGTTTTACTGCGCTTAATTATTTGATAAAAAGTACAGTTGAAATTTGCATAGACTTATGTCTTATGTTGTAGCATTATTGCTATACCTGTCGAATTAGAAAAGTTAGCATATTTGCCTAAATTCAATTTATATCCATGTAATAAGTTTTTATAATAGTTTCGTTAACTACGAGTATAAATAATACTAGCATAGGATTAAATCATTTTCACAACAAATGACAACAAAAGTCATCCATTTCATAAGATCTTTCACGAAAATTATGGTCTTAAAAACTGGACGAAAGTTAATTGGTATTTTATTCATACAATTTTAAAAATTGTTGTTTGGGCCACAATGATTCTAATTTCATATTTAGCCCTGTGCTTTCTACCGGTGTTGAAAGATTTCACTGAAAAACTTTTCGCTTTCCATGACAAAGGTCTGGCTGTTTCGGATCTCGAGCTATAAGGCGATACAAACGACCGGTTCTTAGGGAAACTAATTACATGGTGTACGTGTTTTTAGAATAACTATAAAGATTATACAGCGTAATGCAATCGAGTATATTACAAAGACATTTATTTTCAAGATTTTGAAAGCTGCAAAGCCATAAGTATTATTGAAAAACAAGATGGCGGTGTACTTTTTTTGATACACTAGTTTTATTTTCCAAATATTTTAAAAAGTTAAGACTTTTTTTGTAGTTTTTTTGAATTTCCCAAAAACATTAAGCATTATCTAAACAATTTTCTGACAAAACTCCTTGTGACTTTTTTATCTATATCTATACTAATATTATAAAGAGGAAAATTTGATATTCAGTTTGTTTGATTGAAACGAATAGGCTCCGAAACTATTAAACCGATTTCAAAAATTCTTTCACCTTTAGACTGCTACATTATCCCTGAGTATCATAGGCTTTGATTTATCAAAACCGGTGCACTAGAAGCCAAGTTACAGGAGAAGCTGCTTGAAACTGCTAGTGTTTAATAAAATTGTTTATACTAGCTAGTAGCTGGCCCAGCCACGCGTTGCTGTGACTCAGTAATTATAGGTTATTTTTTTTTACTTTATATCTAAATATAATCAAATTATATACTTATTATTTAAGAATTTTATCGGTGAATAAACGTACACCGCCATCTATGAGAACTTCATAAAACTAACCAGGAAAGAAACAATTAATTAATACAATTTATTCGTTTACGTTCACGACATAAGTGAATAATTGAGATGATAACTATCCTATCTTTTAAGTTAGACCAAAATACGGGTACATGTGAAATTTGATTGAAATCGGTTCAGTAGTTTTGGAGTTTATCGGCAACATACATCGTGACACAAGATTTTTATATATATAAGATATTTAGCTATCTCTCTGTAGGTATGTCTATTTACTGATATCAATTCTATGCAAGTGAAATGTTTAAAGTAATTTTGTTTAAAGTAATTTAAGGCAACTTAAAAAAAATTGTGTGTGTACTTATGTACACGCGTTAGAAGTTATACTTCTTCGGCGTAATAAGATAAAAATCTTTTACAAAATTTTATATTTTGCCTTATTTTACATTTGTAGACAAAATGACACTAACCATATAAATAAAGAAATATTGTGAATACAGTTGTCGGTTCTCACGCAAACATACGTAGATGTCCTTACTTTTACTTTATTGGTACCTTTTTTGAAAAACTAAAATGTTATCTATAGCTAACTTCATCATGTCGGTTTATCGTGACGGTGTGCGCACGCAACGTAAAAATTTACCCTCATCATTTTTTCCTAACGCGCCAAAAGAAGTATAACTTCAAAAGTCTTGAGCTGCACTTTAAATCGTCTTCGAGTTGTTAATTCCTCAGTTCCGCCTTAAGGCGACAGCATTATCACCATTAATGGTGACAAATGTAGGGTTGACATAATTATCCGATAATTACACACATCTGCACTTGTTTTAAATAGAATCCTCATTAACAAATAACCCTATCATTTCACAGAAACACTACACTTTTTTAATGCTAATTATTTTATCTGTGTAACGCTTAAGGCATGAGTTTTTACGTTTTCGCCTTAAGCTAATTATTGACCTTATGTTAGGACTTTCTCATTATTATAATTACATGTAAATGGTCCACAAATTGCTCACTAAGAAGAAGTATTCTTAAATATTTTTGTCGTCCTAACAGCTAATGTTTTTGTATTTACCTGTAAATTTTGAAAAGAACAAATGTAAGACTTTTTGTTAATATCTCAGAAACAACCCTTTGAACAAATGGTAATTAACTTCTTAGTATTCTTTTTTAATTAATTTACCTGGTTGAATACTTGGTAAAAGCTTTTTTGTTTTAATTCGAAAACATTTGTTTATAATAATCACTACATAGTATAAATCAAAGTTGCTTTCTCTGTCCCCATGTCCTTTTGTATGCTTAAATCTTTAAAACTACGCAACGGATTTTGATGCATTTTTTAGTAATAGTAATAAATAAATATCCCTTGAAGTTTCCATTATTTTGGTTTCAAAAATTGTTTCATTTTATTTCAAGCGATAAGTTTCCTTCAGCTTTTTTCTTGTTATTTTATTAGTAACTTAATATTTACTAATAAAATAGCAACTAAAATTACCACCCATTTACTAATAAAATTACACCCCAAACAATTTCCAAAATGTAACTTATCCTTTCAAATATGGCAATTCGGCGGATTTCGTTCAGAAACTAACAACCAGACAATAAAAAATAGCAAATATATTTTCAATTTTCTTACAAAAATAACGTTGCCAGGTTTGGGTATGTGCCCGGTTGACAATAGGCTTACCACTTGCACATGTTTGTCGTAGGTGCCCCGGTTGTTTATCTGCCTGCCTCTTCGTAAATATGGCCTTGTAGATACCAATAACCAGTTTTAAAAATTAAAAATAGAAAAAACCAATTATATCATAATTAGTAGTTATTGTTTAATTTGTCTTAGGTTTAGCA